>SMSQ01003227.1:0-38352 GCA_019453375.1 Ctenoplectra terminalis | reverse complement strand
GTTATAATTTAAAAATATATTTTGTTCGATAATAAAATAAAATTTTTACAGAATAAATAATAATAACATAGTAATTGATTGTTTGTTAAAGGGAATTAAGTTCTCCTCGTTCATAAAATATGAAATAACCCGATTAATAATTCCAATTAATTGCACACTACTTTACAATTTAAAAATATATTTCGCTCAACAAGAGAAATACATTAAAATACATTTTAAATTAGTCTTTATAGAACGAATGTTTGTAATATTGTAACTGATTGGCGGTTAAAGGAAATCTAGTTAGGAAGAATGAGGAAGAAAGTAGCGCGTTCTCAGAAATGTAAAAACGTGTTTTGAATAAACGAACCGTAAACGTAGGATAAGGAGAAAACGGCACGTAAAAGCGTAAATTTTCATAAACGAGCATAACAAGAAATGTTGCAGCATAAATGCAAGAATGTAGAGCGAAGAAATGATTGTGAGGTGTAACGCCTACGAGGTAACGCTTTACGGTATTTATTCCGCTTTGGACGTTTCCTTGCGAACCTTAACTTTAATTTTATAACGAAAAAAATCTTACGACCGTAATAAATATCGTACGTATCTGTAACAACGATCCATTAAACCCTACCAAATAAAGTCTCAGAGTTACTTTTTCAGTAACTGCTGGGACTTCTGGAAAGAATTTTCATACATCTATTAACAAACAAAATTTCTTTCAATGTGATTTCAATTTATTCCAACTGATTCTTAAAACAAAATAAATTCTCGACCTGAATTTTATGCAATATAAAATTTCTTCATTGCTCCTTATATAAAAGAGGTATAGAAAGCCAGAAAAAAAATAATTAGAATAAATCAACAAATTTGAGTTACAGAATTCTTTATGGAAAATTAGACCATCCATGCATTAATTGATCGATGAATTAATTATTCCCTCGTGTCAATTTAATACATCATTCTCACAAAATTATACATCGTGATAAACGTATTTGTACATTGCTTTATTATTTATTTTTTTACATTATTTATTATTTATATGAATATCAAGAAATTTGATTTTTCTTACGTTTGATAAAGAATTTGCAAATTTCGCTGTTTATCTTTTAACTACATTTAAAATTCTTAATAAATAAAATATATAACAATTACCGATTTAAAATAAAAGAAGCCAGTGTCCAGAAAAAATCTAATCGACGCCTTTAACACTAGAACTACCGTACCAGTAAAAATGACTGGTTCGTAATTTCTCATAGAAATTTTATAAATTTACAGTAGCTCATTTTTAGGGATTTTCTACATTTTTTTAAACAAAATACGCACAAAGAATTATTATCCGTGTTATAAATATTTTTTCAAATAATTATCATTTTGATTTCTTTGGTACAAACAAGTCTATTTTAATCGTCGGTATTAAACATGGCGTCGGAAGCATAATTATTTTTCAAAAAGATAAATTACACTCTTAGACACATCTAACATCTGTCGAAGACGTTATCTTTGCAAAATTCTCGAAGGAGAACTGCCAGACGAGAAGAAAATTGTGATCGCCCATCAAAGAAGCAATTTTGAAACAGCGAATTACTAGGCATGATAGAGTACTTTAGAAGAGAGTCAGGGTTGAAAGACTGTTAGAGTTACTGCCAATTTCTATTAAGCACGTAATAGCAGCAGCAGAAAGGACCGAAAGATTGCTATAATAACGTCGTTAATCAACAACTCGATTGCGAGATTCAAGATCGAACATTCTACCCACGCTCTTATTGAAGAGTAGACATTTTATTATTTATACATGGGGTTGCTACTGTGGCGAAGAATTTTCATAGCTTACAATCGGTGAATTTTATCCTTGAAGAATAGTTTCTTTTTAATTTTTTTCTAAATACCGCTAGGTCTAGCTTTTATTATTATTTTCTAAGTAATAAAAGACTAATAATTTTTCTTGGATTCTTTTTGCAAATATTATTAGATCCCGAAGCTTCTGTTTCTTTAATAGAAAGATATTATCTGGGTTAAATATGTTCTAAGTAATGGAAGGCTAAAATAATTTCTGTTGAATTTTTTTGCAAACAATATTAGATCCTAAAGCTCCTGTTTCTTTGATAAAAAGTTACTATGTAGGTTAAATATTTTTTAAATAATGTACAAGCTCGGAGTAACTCTTCTTGAATTTTTCTTATAAATAGGTACTATCTGGTAAATTAGATATTAAAGGTTAAAGTAAAAAGAGATGGGTGAGAAATAGCGATGAAAGTTAATACCTTTAATAAGGGAAGTAGATTTAATTATTTCGTTATTTCAAATTTAACAGACATATTAAATATGTTAAAAAAACGATCACTGTATAGCGGATAAAACTAGAATAAAATTTAATATATGAGCTGTTTCAAACTACCTAGACAACTTCAGGTGTGAATTGGGCGCATAAAATGTTAAAACTAGTTAATATGAATGCTTCTCCTATTTTTGATCACTGTCAAATTCGCTCAATTATTTATCATTCATACTTTAAACCTCGCTTTTAATCTTACTATTTACTCTTTGCACTCGACTGGCGCCGCTACGGCGACACGCGTAATTTTCTTCAGAGATTCAGTTTTAAATTAAATTCTGTATCTTCGTCAATTCAAACGCTTCTTTTGTCTTAAAATAAACTAAATTAACCAAACAAATAAAAAATCGTAAACAATTATAATCTTCTGTTTCTCTTTCCGAAAGAACGCTAAGTTTTCACAGTAGTCCTTTGAAACTTAACCCTCTATGGCACCGTGTGACTATTTATATTTAAAAATATTAATTTCATTTAATTGTCACTGTACTGTTAAATTTTGTAACAATATTAGTGTAATGATACCACAGTCCATCTATAGGAATTATTATTTTAAAAATTTCGCGATAAAAGTAAAATACTGTAATCAAGGGTTTATACACTCTTTCATAATATTCTATCAATGATTTCAGTTCGCATCTAAAATTTTTAGTTCTGCGAACTGTTACTACAAATTATTATCTACTAAAATTATTTTTATACAAAAATCTTAGTTCTACGAATAAAAAAAAAAAAGAAAACACACCCAACTTCATTGTACGTGTTCTCTCAAATAATAATTATCGCGTAATTATCCGCGAATAACTAAAATTATTTTTATACAAAAATCTTAGTTCTACAAATAAAAAAAAAAAAAGAAAACATACCCAACTTCATTCTACGTGTTCTCTCAAATAATAATTATCGCGTAATTATCCGTGTCTATATTTTAATACGAACTAGGATAGGCTAAAGGAACTACAAAACACGCCCTCTAAAATAATAAAAAAAAAAAGTCTTGGTTCAGGAAACTGCGAACGCGAATCGGGGAAAAAACAGTCGACTGGCGTGGCGTGTAACTTGTCACTGTGCACTGACTAAAAGAAACTGAAAATCGCGCGTTAATTAGTCGCGATGCAATTACCGGGTAGATTAATGGTGACAGGGACTCGCGCATATTTTTTCGTCACGCTTTTCCCTTCCGTTAACGAGCATTTTCGAAGCGAGTCGCGACCGATGTTTCCCTCGGCTCGAATCGAATGAAACGCGCAAGTTTTTCCTGGTGTCAAATGATCGAGGCGTTTCGAAAAGCGTTCGCCAGAAGTTATTCCTCGAGAAATGGCGATTCCGTTCGATTTCGGTGTTCGTATTCTCCGCGGAAATTCGAAGCACATTTGCGTCGAGTTCGAGCGACTTCCGGTCGATGGAACGTCGCCATTTGCAATTTCGTTATACGGGAGAATTTATTTAATCGATTAGAGGCGTTTTGGTATTGTAAAGTTGAATAAAAAGTCTGACTGTAGGAAGATTTCGAGATGAAAATATATTAACTCTGTTATCTTCCTTGGGTCGATATGATAAAAAATTATGTTCTTTTAAATATTTTCTTCGTTATAAAATTGGTGTATTTAATTTTTACGTTTACTTATATAATATCGCATATTTTGTAATTTTTAAATATTCTAAAATTAAAAAAAATATATATATATTTTTAAAGGGATACGAATGTGTAGTGCGAGTAGGAGAGCAGGATTAAATAAATTTTTATCGAACGATAGATCAATGGAATGGTTATTGAACTTGATACAGAGAAAAGATGGGATAGTTAATCAGAAGAGATACAAGATTCCTACGGTGAGCCAAAATTTGCTTATCAGGACAAAAAAATCACGATTAATAAGTTTCTCGCTTTAATTTGAAAATTATTGAGCCAATAATTATAAACGGACTGTCTGGTATCCATACGATAATAAAATTTACCAACATAGCGATAAATACATAAAATAAAATTTTTAAAATGCAAATGACACGATAGAGGATTAATATCGTATATTTAGTAAGTCTGAAATATTTTAAAACCAAGAAAAAAAATGTTCAAAGAAATATTAACGACATATATAAGCGAGGAGGACGGTAAAATTAATTTAATCACATAAACGTGCCGTGTAGACAAGAAACACAACAAGAAAATTAAAAAAAAAGAACAATTAAAGTGATAGAATATCCGCAACGTTCCATTTCAACTACAATAGCTAGCTTGGTGCAACCGACAGCGATTCTTACAATTAGAGAAATNATCAGGACAAAAAAATCACGATTAATAAGTTTCTCGCTTTAATTTGAAAATTATTGAGCCAATAATTATAAACGGACTGTCTGGTATCCATACGATAATAAAATTTACCAACATAGCGATAAATACATAAAATAAAATTTTTAAAATGCAAATGACACGATAGAGGATTAATATCGTATATTTAGTAAGTCTGAAATATTTTAAAACCAAGAAAAAAAATGTTCAAAGAAATATTAACGACATATATAAGCGAGGAGGACGGTAAAATTAATTTAATCACATAAACGTGCCGTGTAGACAAGAAACACAACAAGAAAATTCAAAAAAAGAACAATTAAAGTGATAGAATATCCGCAACGTTCCATTTCAACTACAATAGCTAGCTTGGTGCAACCGACAGCGATTCTTACAATTAGAGAAATTTCGAATAATCCTTAAAAGCTTCCAAAGACAGAAAGAGAGAGAGAGATTGAAAGAGCAAGGTTTAACGAGGCAGCCTATTTCGTTGTTCCTAACTTAAATATTTGATAACGTTGCCGAGGATTCATTTCGATTTGGTGGATCCGTTTAACTTGCTACGGTCAGCGAAAATAGGGGCGTAATGCAAGAAACTCATTTCGCGCATCTATTTACTAACAATCTTCAAAGAAACGTAATTGAAGGGTATCCCACTTTTCGTCGGCAAGTTTCACAGAGAACTGATGCGAGGATAGGGACAGATAGAGAAAGATGGATGGAAAGTTTGATTTTTTTCGACGGTGTTTGAGAGTTCGCGAGACTGTCAAAGGAAAATTTTAATTTTATACGAGCCACCCGAAGATACAGCGATATGTACAGAGGAAAGAAAAAGAAAAAATAGAACGCTACCGCGGAGGAAAAACAATTCTCATTACGGTCGGAACGAAGTAACGTTTCCTAAGGGCAGTTCGTTTGTAACCGTTTCGAAAAAAAGGATTCTTTTTTCTTCTCAAGCTTCACCGAGCTTCCACGGATTTGTTCCGCAACATGTTCTCGAGTAATGTTTTAAAATATAATTCTGCACGCCAAGTTTCTCGCGTGCGCGCGCTCTGTCGAGAATACCCAAAGTTGCCTCGTTTGTTTATGAATATTGCACGAAGAACTGGTAAAAGGAAATTCTCAATACCGGGGAGGTATAATACGATCCGAGATAATTAACTCTCTTAGGGGGATTCGTATTGTCCTCGATGCAATCGCGCACTCGTTTTTGTGATAAAAAAAATTCCTATCTTTAAAGGAAACGTGTCTTTAACATAAAACTGAAACAAGAAACTTGAAACATGTTTTAACGAGATGAAAACATAATTGGATTGACGACGACCAAAGAGTTGTAACAGGGTTAATTGGAAAATGCAGATGACGCTACAGAGGGTTAATATCGTGTATTTCGTAAGTCTGAAATATTTTAAAACCGAGAAAAAAGATGTTTAAAGGAATATTAACGACTCGTGTAAGCGAGGAGGACGGTAAAATTAATTTAATCGCATAAACGTGTCGCGTAGATCGGAAACACAGCGAAAGAGTTCAAATGTAGCGGTTCAAATATTTAAAACGACTGTTGAAGTAAAAGTCTAATTTATATATATGTATGATCCGAATAATCTAACGTAAGAGATCAACCCTTAGCGGACGAGCACTCTTTCGACTCTGATTGGCGGCAGGTGGATGATAATTTCTAAAAGAAATTATAAATTGAATATCTAAATAATTAGATAGAAAATAAAATAGAAAATAGACAAATGGTCGACGAAACTTCGCATTGGCGTCTCCTATTCGTTCGTCGCTGTGGACACGATAATTCGACTTAGGAATCAAATTGTAATGTCGCCGCTGCGGCGACATTCGTCCGCAAAGGGTTAATTAATCGACGCGTTCATTTATGCTTCTATCGCTAAAGGTTTACAGAAATATTTCATTCCTGTATCAGTTACTACGAATTGTAGTAGAATTCGAAATTCTGCTGAAACGGTAAGCAGTGGGTCGAAGGAAAATTGCAATCCCTGCAACCTCAGAGAGAACACCTACATAAACGGTTCCTGAAATAATCATAATCCTGCGTAGTACGCTTGTTGCATCTTCCACGCGATAAAGTCGTCGAGAACACGGCCGGCCTCGTAAATCCGCCCCGTTGCCGGTTAATGTACGCCTTTTAATTCATAGTGTGCCACGTTTGTCGCTTAATACGTCCCGAACGCTGCTTATTCGAAATAATTTTCGAAGAGCACGCCGTATCCACGGTCTCAAGTGATTATTCCGTATTCATGGAGGCGACGCGACCGGATGTTTCCGCGAGTTGTTGCCGGCAATGGAAAGGGCGACGGGATAGAAAGAGATAAGTTTCAGTCGGGCCAAAGAGGCCACGGGTGATCTTGTTAAGTGAGTAAAAGCTCGGCTGCCGGGGTTAGAAAAGCTCGAGCTGCCGTCGACTGCTTCGCCATCGCGGCCCTCCAAGATGAAAAGGAAACAAGGCTGCCTTTGAGCGACGAAAAAATCCCCTCGCAAAAAAAAAAGAATTGCGTCCCTTTTCCCTTCGTTTCGAGCTTTAAAAACAATTTATGCTCGATTCGCTAACCGTTTCTAACGAATGTTTAATCGGGATAATTGCGCTTCGGTTATTTTTTCTTTCGTTCCGTTTCTCGGTGAAAACAGGAGCTAATGGGATGAAAAAAGGGTTAGCAAAGGGTGGAAACTGGGAATTAGCGTTGGTATTGTTTTTGAAAATTGTTGTTGTAATCCGTGTTAAGAATTTTCTGCGATTTGAGTGTGTGAAATCAATTTTTTGGCAAGATGTATTTTTGTCTGAGAAGATTGAGGTTCTAAGGCTTTTTTTTTGTTTAATGAGAGGTTATTACGTAGGAGAAATGGTTTTTTAGGTAACAGAAGACCGAAATGATTTATTTAGTAAGAATGGATAAATTTAAGACGCACGTATGCGGTTTCATTTGAATATTTTATAAATAAGTGAGTTAAATTGATTTAGCTGGTGCATACTCTATTTTGATGGAACTATATTTATAGCTGAAAGAAAATATATAGTTCGATTTGGAAACATTTGAAATCTTAGAAACTTCATTTAAAGAAGATTTGGGACCGTTATATGTTCCCCTAGAAACATTTTTTCGATTAACCCTCTATAGCCTGAACTTTGTCTGCTTATTAGAGAAAAAACTACGATTGATTACAGTTTTTCACTTTTATTTTGAAAATTTTTTAACTAATAATTGCTACGGAAGGATCGTAGTATCGCTACAATTATGCAGTAATCATATTTAATAATACAGTGACAACTAAACAAAATTAATTTTTTAAAATATAGATACATCAGTTTGTAACTTTTAAGTCACACGGTCCCATAGAGGGTTAACGAATATCTCAGAAGATAATTCAGTGAGTATATTAAAACGAGACACTGTACAAACACTCATAAATAATCTCTCATAAATATTACAGCGAATATAAAATTAGAAATCCTTAAAAATTTTCGTTGCATCAAGCTCATAATTCAGCAATTAATTCCAAATAAGTGACCAAAAATAATTTAATTAACCACCATACCAACTTTTTCACTCTTTAAATATCAGATTAAAATTCGACAAAACAAAACTTCTACAACCTCCAAAGCCTTCGACTTTCCATCTTCTTTCAATAATAAAACTTCGTTAATTTGAAACAATGTTCTCGCCCTAAGGACCAACCGGTATTCCTTTGTTCCATGATTTTCTATCGCCAGGCAGTATTGCTCTTGGCGTCTGTTCGTGACTGTTGCCCCTTTCTCTTCGCTGGGCGATAAATTTTCGTAACGAGCTAATTAATTGTGTCTTAAATGAAATCCGCGTCAACGATCGTCGACTCACGACGAATGTTCGCGCCGATGAAAAGAAAGGGAGCAGAAGGACGAGGAAAAAAGATCGGCAAGGTAAGACGGAGAATATTGTTCCAGGCGTTAAATCGCGTCGACAGGATTAATGCGGCGTGTTTCGAGTGAGACAGAAGCGACGAGGATGAAGATGAAGTTATTTGCAAGGGTAAATCCCAACGGCTCGAAGCGAGTACCTCGCGCGTGTAAGGTAAAACGAGGATCGCGAACAAAATTAGAGACACGAGTTTTCTCTCTTTTTGGCGTGCACGCGTGTGACCCGTACTTTTCATGCATATTCTCTTTCATGCTGACGGGATTCTTTGGAGCGGCGCGAGTTTCGAATAGTGCAGCGTGTTGGGTTATTCCTGGAGAACTGTTGCTTTTAGATTTATTTTTTAGTAGATTAAGTATGGACATTACTGTAGGTGGAAAATGTGTGTGTGTGTGTGTGAGAGAGAGAGAGAGAGACCCGTGATAAAACCTAGGTTTTAAGTTTTCGGCTGCACCAATACGATGGAACCACGTTTCCTATTGGTTCGGCCTTTGGTCGGAAAATAATATAAAAGAGTTGACGAAACATAGTTTTAGTTAGATATAGATTGAGATATAGTCGGAGACATAGATATAGATAGAGTTTAAGTCAACCACTGTAAAAATATTTCAAATATAAATTACTATTCCTACATTACTATATGTAAAAGTCTGGACATTACTATGTGTAATTGTTACTATGTGTAAAAGTATGGACAATGCTATGTGTAATTGTTAATTAATGTTAGAACTACCGAGGTGGACTTGTAGAAATTTTATAAATTTTCTTTGGAGTATTTTGNAAAGAGTTGACGAAACATAGTTTTAGTTAGATATAGATTGAGATATAGTCGGAGACATAGATATAGATAGAGTTTAAGTCAACCACTGTAAAAATATTTCAAATATAAATTACTATTCCTACATTACTATATGTAAAAGTCTGGACATTACTATGTGTAATTGTTACTATGTGTAAAAGTATGGACAATGCTATGTGTAATTGTTAATTAATGTTAGAACTACCGAGGTGGACTTGTAGAAATTTTATAAATTTTCTTTGGAGTATTTTGGGGAATTTTCCGTGATTTTTTGCCGAAAATATGGATGAAGATTTTGTTTTTTTTTATATTATGTATTTTTTGAGGTACTTTCCATTTTTATATCTTTGGTGGTTCTAGTATTAATCATCTTAGTTATATTATTTTTCTATCCAACGTATTACTGATATTTATAAAAATAGTGTTATTAATTAAAATATTAATACTCAAATTATTAATCAAAAATTAATACACATAACTGTGTTTGCCTTCGAAAGTATAATAAATTGGCAATAATATATAGTTACATTTAAAAAAGTTTAGTTTCATTAACTTTAAATAAGAATGCAAAACGAAATCAAAATATCTTATTAACCCTTTTCCTCCCTCCAATGAAATCATATAACCTATATTCGAAACGTTTTTTCGCATCATAAATAGTTACAGAAATAATAAAGTCTACAGGAATAAACCGGAATACTGTATATTAACACTAGAACTACCGACGATTTAAGTACACCAATTTCTATCAAAGAATTCAAACTAATAGGTGTTTAGAAAAAAAATATAAAATAATGGAGAAATAAATCTTTGTTCATATTCGTTAAAGAAAAACACAAAGAATTCTTAAAAATGTACCATTTAATACCAGAATAATAAAGAATAATAGAATTATTAAAAGTGTACCACAAATTTATAGAATTTATATAAGAAATTTCAAACCACTCATTTTCACCACTTCGGTAGTTCTAGTGTTAATAAATATAGAATTTCAGCGGTATCGTATGGTACCGCTACCATAAATTATTCTACCTTTAGTAAAACACACTATTACGCGTGATACATGTATCCAGTTATGAGTATACACACATAAACAGGTTAGAAAAAAAAAATCACTAATTAAATCAAACTCACCCATTCTGCGAAAGATTCACACCGTCTGCTTCAACATTACTGCTACGTCGCTGCTCCGGTCCTGGCCATTGTCAAATGATACGCTTAAAACAAGTTAACGCGTAGCACACAACTAATTACAGTTTTACACAACCACCGAGAATTGACATCATCGGAATGGAACGACAATGCGCATCAAGTCAACCTAACCTTGCACTTAACATCCGCTTCACGCATTTACCACCACCGATCACCCGTAATCTAACAACCAGATAAAGAAACCGACTCAACTATTATTTACAGAAATAACAATATTAAATAATATTAAATATATAATAATATTATAATAAATAAATATATAATAATATATTAAATAAATATACAATAATATATTAAATAATATTAACCCTTTGCGGACGAACACTCTTTCGACTGATTCGTGGCAGGTGGATGATAATTTCTATATGGAACGAGATTGTAAATTATGTATCTAAATAATTAGACAAAAAATAAAATAGAAAACAGACAAATGGTCGACGAAACTTCGCATTGGCGTCTCCTGTTCGTTTGCCGCTGTGGAGGCGATAATTCGACATAGGAATCAAATTATAATGTCGTCGCAGCGGCGACATTCGTCCGCAAAGGGTTAAATATATAATAATATTATAATAAATAAATATATAATAATATATTAAATAATATTAACCCTTTGCGGACGAACACTCTTTCGACTGATTCGTGGCAGGTGGATGATAATTTCTATATGGAACGAGATTGTAAATTATGTATCTAAATAATTAGACAAAAAATAAAATAGAAAACAGACAAATGGTCGACGAAACTTCGCATTGGCGTCTCCTGTTCGTTTGCCGCTGTGGAGGCGATAATTCGACATAGGAATCAAATTATAATGTCGTCGCAGCGGCGACATTCGTCCGCAAAGGGTTAAATATATAATAATATTATAATAAATAAATATATAATAATATATTAAATAATATTAAATATATAATAATATTATTTATAAAAACTGAAACGTAAAAACGCGTCAATATTTTTCAGACTCGAACATTATAGCCCTACGATTTCAAACGTAGGTTTTAACACCGATACTACCGAAGTCATATTTTAAATTCTATAAATTTACAATGGTGCGCTTTAAAAATTTTTTTTTAGTTTTTCTGTGACTAGTATTATTAGAAATTAATTTCCTGTAGATTCTATATTTTTTGACAGAAATATGTATACTTTAATCGGAAGTTCTGGTGTTAAACCAGGTCGGCCATCTTTGAAATTCGAGCGATCAGAGTGAGACGTTACCGTTGAGATACGACATGACGCGGTGTGGTATCGAAACGTAGATGCTGTCGATCTACGTCAGAGACAAGTCCGAACGTGTCTGGAAGAGATTGTTGCACGAAGCACGCGGAAGGACGAATGGTGGAAAATATTGGAAGTAATATTGGATTATTCTTAGCGATCGTGTATTCTTAGCGTTGTAAAGTGGACTAGAGGTATGTTGTCGTTGTATCTTTTAAATTTCAGTGGTGTAGCGTGTATGAAATGGCTGTGGACTTGGAACTACATGTTTTAAATCACGTTCGACGATGGCTAGCAATGGTGGAGACACGTGACGAAATACGTCTTGAAGCAGTGGACGAATTTTTGGCCGAATGGGTGAGTTTGATTTGATTTATTATTGATTACTTTTTTTCAACCTTTCAATAACCAAACAATTCTTTTAATAAAAATGGTAATTTACAGTGGCTATGAAAAGTATTTGTATATACTGATATCTTTAATTGCGACGCTTTTCGATCTGATTCTTCGTTTCATTTTTACATTAAGTTTTTGTTCTAACGTGAAATTATTATGAAAATTTGTTACATTTGAATGAAGTTAATCAGTACGTGCTAAAAAGAATATAATGGTTTGCAAATACTTTTTGTAGTTATATTCTTGACTGTGCTGCTGAAAAATTTCGATTGGTTCTTTTTAAGGGGATTTTTATTTATTGTTAACGGTGTTGGACATTATTCGAATAAATTTTCATCAGATTGGTAAATGGCATTTTATTCGTCATTAGATTTGAATTTGTTTTCGTTTATTTGTTATTCGATATAATTATTATTTTCTAAGAAAGATTAATCTTTCCCGAAAATTGTAAATATTGTTTCATAGTATGAGTTGTTAATGTACGACTTAAAAAAATTCTTTTAAAAAAATTTCTGTGAATTTAGTCGTTTAATATGAATAACAGCTTATTCGTTTCCATAGTTTTTGCCCAACACTGATCAAGGACTCGATCCGTGTTTTTCTGTTGGTATCTCCATAACGGAATCATAACAAACGTTTTTACTGAGAAAAAGCTTTCTTAGAATTACATCAGAAATCGCCCTATAAAAGAACTTACGCTACTTTTATGATATCCTGTGCAAAAATATAAAGTGATGTACATATTTAATAGAATAATATTGAATCAGTATCAATAATGTATTATTCTATTAATAATATATTAATAAGAAATATTAAAATTTCTATTTCACAGAAATTATAGAAATTAAAAAGATTATTTTTAATTATTACTTTCTATAAATTCTATAAAATAATAATGCTAAAAAATTATATTCTATAAAATAATAATTCTATTTTATAGAAATTATCAAAATAAAAAAAACCAACCACGTGTAAGTTCATAATTAATATATCTTGACCACATAAATGTGCATTTCTCAATTTCAACATATAAAATACAAAAATAGAATTAATTCCAAAAATAGCTAGATTAATAATCGATTTTACATAAATTATTGAATCAGTGAAAATGAAGCAAAGTAACACGAGGTACTATTAAAATACTATACGATATAAAAGAAATAATTACATTATAGAACCGAATCATTTAAACCTTCTGAAATAATTCTTTATTCCCTACAAAACGCTCCATCATTATTTCGCTTTATTTGAAAAGATATATTACAACTTTACAAATGAAATATTAACGCGATACCTGGAAATTTTGTACGGTGCGAACAGGACGCGGAAAAAAAATTAAACACGAATGCAAGGGGAAACGCCGTCGAGAAAAGTTTCGATAGCTCTGTCGGAGAGGTAGCAATAATCATAACGGAAAAATATTACCCTTGCTCCAACAAGGTGTCCTGTTTGTCGCTTCTACGAGGCAACTCTTCACTTTTAACGCCCCCTTGCATCGCAAATTTGCTGAAATCTCGTTCAACAGAAAATCTCGACTCGCGAAAGTCGTGTTTGCCGAAAGTTCGCGCGCGAATTTTAGAAGCTTGCTGAAAGTTCCGTCGACGCGTCAGTGAAAGTGTTTAATTTGTACGTCGTGTCCGTCTTTTAAGAGCCTATTAATTACTGGCACTGATATCGACGCTTTTAATAAGAATTATTAACGGTAAATCAAGATTCTACGGAAAAAGTGGCGAAAAGGGATTAATTGCTCAACTTAAAGATTAAATTGGACAGAAATTCATTGAATCGATTGTATGATGCATGAAATATTGGACTGTTTGGAAAGTTCGTAGCACTTTTGCTTCCTAAATTTGAGAATAGTTCATAGGAAACGATGTTTCGTGTAGAATTAGTATTTTATTGAATATTGTTGCAATTTATTCATAAAATAATATTTATATGTATATATTATAAAGCGCGTTTAACAAATAATAACATTTATATATGTATATAAGACATTCCNATAAAAGAAATAATTACATTATAGAACCGAATCATTTAAACCTTCTGAAATAATTCTTTATTCCCTACAAAACGCTCCATCATTATTTCGCTTTATTTGAAAAGATATATTACAACTTTACAAATGAAATATTAACGCGATACCTGGAAATTTTGTACGGTGCGAACAGGACGCGGAAAAAAAATTAAACACGAATGCAAGGGGAAACGCCGTCGAGAAAAGTTTCGATAGCTCTGTCGGAGAGGTAGCAATAATCATAACGGAAAAATATTACCCTTGCTCCAACAAGGTGTCCTGTTTGTCGCTTCTACGAGGCAACTCTTCACTTTTAACGCCCCCTTGCATCGCAAATTTGCTGAAATCTCGTTCAACAGAAAATCTCGACTCGCGAAAGTCGTGTTTGCCGAAAGTTCGCGCGCGAATTTTAGAAGCTTGCTGAAAGTTCCGTCGACGCGTCAGTGAAAGTGTTTAATTTGTACGTCGTGTCCGTCTTTTAAGAGCCTATTAATTACTGGCACTGATATCGACGCTTTTAATAAGAATTATTAACGGTAAATCAAGATTCTACGAAAAAGTGGCGAAAAGGGATTAATTGCTCAACTTAAAGATTAAATTGGACAGAAATTCATTGAATCGATTGTATGATGCATGAAATATTGGACTGTTTGGAAAGTTCGTAGCACTTTTGCTTCCTAAATTTGAGAATAGTTCATAGGAAACGATGTTTCGTGTAGAATTAGTATTTTATTGAATATTGTTGCAATTTATTCATAAAATAATATTTATATGTATATATTATAAAGCGCGTTTAACAAATAATAACATTTATATATGTATATAAGACATTCCTTGAATATATTAAGAGAAAAAATTATGATCTGAATTATTAGGTTGTCTCAAAAGTTTCTTTCGTTATCTTCACGCAGTGGCTTCGTTTAGCAATGTTTATGTAAACATGCAGCCTTATTTGTTACCGAAAAACGGAGGAAGGTAACAGATCAAAATGGATCCTGTATAAAATAATAAAATATTGTAAAACATAAAATATTATGCACCCATTACTTATTAATAAAACGAAAGAAACTTTTGGGACAATCTAATAAAAAAAGTGGACGTATATATATATATATATATATATATATATATATCTGTATTGTTCGACTTCAGATTTTAAACTGTTTTAAGCGAAGAACTGCAGTGTTCGGCCACGGTCCTTTTTTCCAACGACGTTGCAAAAAAAACTGTTAAACAGTACAAGTGTCTTTGAACTCTGACGAACCTAGTTCTTTATAAGTTTAAATCTGTCAGAATTGTTGAACTTCAACAAATATTGTGTGATTTATTTGTTTCTGTGACTTCTCGTTTGTTGTACAGTTCCTCAAATTTAAGTAGTTTCCTCATTTTTTTTAAGTTCATATATTAAATTGACATAAGTATTGATAATTAATTATGGAGTTATTCATCTTGGAATATTTCCAGTGTATTATTTTTGAAAAATTATTAGAAAATTAAATCCCAGTTGATAATTAATTATGGAATTATTCATCTTGGAATATTTCCAGTTTTGAAAGATTATTAAAAAAATTAAATTATAGCCAATTGTAGTATAATTAATTCTATAGCTCGGTTCCACCCCCGATTCCACTAGTAATATCGAGAAAGGATAATTAGAACCCTCTTAGGATTATATAAATTATATTTCTGCAAATTCATCCAACTTTTAATTTTTTCTTTTTTTGTCTTTCCTGAGGGGATGCTTAAAGTGGCTAAATATTCTTATTAACCCTCTGCACTCGACTGGCGCCGCTTTGGCGACATGCATAATTTTCTTCAAAGATTATGTCTTTAATTGAAGTCTATATTTTCATCAATTCAAACGCTTCTTTTATCTTAAAATAAAAGTAAATTAACCAAATAAATAAGAAATCGTAAACGTTTATAATTTTCTTTTTTTCTTTCCAAAAGAACACTTTAAGTTTTCGCAATAGTCCTTTGAAACTTAAAAAAGTCTTCGAGTGCAAAGGGTTAATATGTTTGCATTTCGATGCCTGGAATTTTTACCGTTTGGTAAAAATTGAACCGGCATTGAAATAAAATCAGTCAACCAATTGCGTTCATTCCTCAAATTTGATATTAATTCAAGTACACAGAGAATCGGTACGCGAGCGTAACTGGAAATGTATAAAAAAATGAAATTAAACGAAATAACGAGTAACAGATATCGTGTATTCTAAATTGACATCGTGTATGTATCTCACGTTTATGAATATTAAACACACAGTTTTTTTTAATAATTTCGCCGCGGTGAATCGGTATGGTGGCCTGTTTAAAATTCAATCGTAAATTTTGCAGGTTTCGCTTCGAAATTTTACGAACTTAATGTATTAAATAATTCTTTGTGTTTAAACATTTGGCACAGGTATCGAGTTATCTCATAGGTAATATCGTTTTCTCGATTAATTTTCGCTGGATTAAAAAGATTTTATTTTTATAATCTGTTTCAAATATCTTCTCGGTGTTTCTGCTCTTCTTTTTTTGTATTTAAATTTTATTCTGTTTCACTTTTATGGCTCTTAATACAATGTTATCAAAAAATGGAGGGTAGACCGAGGTGAATAGGATTATTTTCTGTTTGATAGTGAAGAATTGATAGTCAGAATATAGAAAGCTAACTTTTTATTACAAATTCGTAATTAATATCCATTTAGTTTAAAATTAATAATAAAAAATTTATAATAAAATTAATATTAAAATTAATAATAAATTAATAATAAAAAACTACCAAAGTGATCAATTATTATCAGTCATTATTCCTAATTTCTCATACAAATTCTATAAATTTTTAGCATTGCATTTTTCATCATTTTTCGTGATTTTTTGTAAAACATGTGATTAAAGATTTGTTTCTCTTGCATTATCTATTTTGAAAATTAAAAGTAATTATTATTATTATTATTACATTATCTATTTTAAAAATTAAAAGTAATTATTATTATTATTGTATTATCTATTTTAAAAATTAAAAGTAATTATTAATATTATTGCATTTACTATTTTAAAAATTGAAAATAATTATTAATTATTACTGTGATTTCTTTGGTCCAAACACGTATACTTTAATTACCCGTAGTTTTGGCATCGATAAACAGAATATAAATATTTATTTAACATAGGATGTCCACCGATGTTTCAATTGCTACCAGAACAAAACAGGACCGATTATTCTTCATTATTAAAACGCAGTAATTCCTAATTATTTGAGCAATACGTTTCAATCACGAGAACATGTAATCTTCCTTTAAAAAAGTAATTTAAGGCTCTATTTTTCATCGAACCCTACAAAATGGGTTAATAGCAAAAACAACCCTTGGATTTTATATTACCATGGCTAATTCGAATTTATGAGTCGGTACACTTGATTGTGATCCACAAATCATCGATAATTACGCAATTGTGCTTGCCGTACAGGCCCATAAGTTTCCTCTTCGTTATCGTACGAGCCGTTTCCCTGTTTTTTCTCTTTTTTTCTTTTTTTTTTTTACTTTCACGTAATAGTAAGTAATTTCCAGAGTAATTCGCCTCGTTGTATAGTTATCGATCGCGGAAAATGAACTCTTTTTATCGTCGGCGATCCGCGCGTGCAGCCCTTAAGTCGACAAACAAACGCCGTGTAAAATGGAGAGAAGTAGAAAAAAAAAAAAGAAAAGAGTAAAACAAGGAAAAAGGGTGAGCTCGATGAACGTGGTTAGTTAAGCAGGAACACGCGAGCATACTTCTTCCGATCGCGATTATCTTGGCTACAGCGAAAAAGGCACAACTCTTGGAGGAACGAAGCACTTTTTGAGCGAGCAACAGGCACCATTTTCTAGGTAACGATAGCTCGATAAATCTTGGAAATAATTTCGAGAAATTGTGTTCTTTGTGATACAAAAAGATAAAGGGAAGAGAATAATTTCTGGAAGAATTCAGACGGGAGTAGAAAAACAGCTGACCTCGTTTTTTTATTGGGAATAGTTAATAGACATATCGTTGTTCGAAAGACAATTGAAGTCGTGAATTTTAAATAGAATTTTTAAAAGACCATTTTTTAACGGGATGTGAGTTACTACTTTTTTTTATTTTATTTTATTTAGGGTTTAATGTCGCATTACATTAATATTGGGGTAATAATTTTCAAATCACTTAGAGCTGTTTAATAATATTATACACCCAACTCTGTTCACATTACTTGGAAATTATTATTGACCGATACTTAGCAATTTTTTATTGGGATATTTAAAATTTTTATCGAAATCTTGTAAGCAGAATTTCTCGGAACGTATTCAACACTCGTATCATTCAGCGATTGCAATTCTTAATTTATAAATTTCTTATGGACGGGGAATGTAAAAACAGAATTGTGGAGACCAATTTAACAAACAGATTATAAATTTGTTCACGTAAATCTGTTATCGTTCAACTTTTCATCAATGTTGAATATCAAGTTGAAAGTATTATTTTTAAACGCGTTAAACGTTAAAAATATATTTGTTCGAAAAACGATTGAAGTTATAAATTATAAATAGAATTTCTAAAAGTCCATTTTTTTAACAGAATATGAGTTACTATTTTTTTTTTTTTTTATTTAGGGTTTAATGTCGCATTAACTACTATTGGTGTAATAATTTTCAAATCACTCAGAGCTGTTTAATAATATTAGACACCCAACTCTGTTCATATTACTTGGAAATTATTATTGACCGATACTTAACAATTTTTTATTGGCATATTTTAAATTTTTGTCGAAATCGTGTAAGCAGAATTTCTTTGAATTTATTCAACACTCGTATCATTCAGCGATTGCAATTCTTGATTTATAAATTTCTTACGAACAGGGAATTCGAAGACAGAATTGTGCATACCAATTTTACAAATAGATTATAAATTTGTTCACGTAAATCAATTATCGTTCCGCTTTTATCAACGTTGAATACCAAGTTGAAAGTATTACTTTTCAACGCGTTAAACGTTAAAAATATATTTATCCGTATTGGACGTAAACAAAGTGGCACGGTTGTTTTAAAATGCAAAATCTACGTTTTAGTTCCGTGTCGTTGAGCGTGCTCGTTTCTCAAAATATCGTTGGGTATTTAAATTCGCCCGTATAATTAGTGGTCGTAAATAATGAAATTTGTTACGTGCGTCCCCGATTTAAATTGGTAAAAAACGTTAAGAGCGGGGAAAACATAGTGGGGCAGTGTATTCTGATTTCCTCTGTAAATTAGATCGCCACGGTGAGATGAGCTCGCCCAGGACCTGTACAGCAAAACGCGATGGTCGTAAGAAAAGTGTGATTAACGAGCAAGAAATCTTGGGAAATCTGGAAGCAAATCGTTTTTGATCAAACGGTGCTCGCAGTCTGGCGAGGACGCGACAAAAATCAGCGTCCCATCCAGAATTCTGTTTAAGCTTTTTGTACGAATGATTTGTTTTCTCTTTCAAAGATAAAAGGCTGCTCGGTGATTTTGGTAATTTAATATTTTTTATTTTAATCACGCGACACAGAAATACTAATATTTTTAGTATCAGAGATTGGGAGAAATAATTATATAACAGGATTGTTAATAAATATTCAGTTAGCGTTAAATGTTTGCCGATAACAGAGCAAAATGGGGTATTTGTTTCAGTTTATTTGTATTTTTTTTTTTTGCTGTGATAAATATGAGTAAGAGTGATATAATAATATTATTTATTCATATTTATGCAAATCTGTGCTGTTTATCAATTATGCTGTGTGCCTTTTAAATTCGCGTTTCAAATTAAAAAATAGCACGGTAGTTTTGTACACTTCTGAAATTTTGTGACACTAATTTTAATTTAGGAAGTTCTTAATCAGAATATTCAGATATTTGTACTGTTATTAACTCAGGACTATTAAAATTTTTACGATTTTTCATTTATTTAATTAATTTGCTCTCTTTTAAAATAAAGAGAAAAATTTGAATCGACGAAAATACAAAATTTACACGCGTCGCCACAGCGGCGTCAGCGAAGTGTAAAGGGTTGAATTACATTCTTTAAACAAACGCGAAATTTTTAGAAAATTTTCCCTTTAAACAAACGCGAAATTTTTAGAAAATATTCCCTTTAATCAAACGCGAAATTTTTAATTGAATTTTTAATTAAATTTTTATTTCAATTTGATTTTAAACTGTAACAGTAATTCATCTTAATTATTTCAACAATGACGCGAACAATAAATTGTACTTTTACAAATTCTCTCACTCTTCGTACAAGGACGACAGAATTAAAATAAAAATTTTTATCTTCGCTTTTGAAGATATTCCAGGAACGTGTGAATAGTTTTAATAAGTCTGTGATGCAACGATCACCTTTATTTCTCCAAGCATTTTGAAGTGGTCCGTTTCTTCTCATTATAAGAACGATCATATTAAGCTCGTCTTGCAATTTAAATGAATCGAGGACGAAATGTGCAGCTAATGTTCTTCCTAATTACTGCTTCTTACAATTAGCCTCATTCTCGTCGCAGTAAAAAAGATCTAAGAGAAAAGTCTCTCTAGGAAACTTGGATAGAAGTATCTGGGTGTGATTATTAAAGAACTTCGCCAAGGAAATTTCTTGAATTTAATACTTTGGATGAACTATTCTCGACCCTCTTTCTTTATTGATAAACTATTCGTTTAAACCTCGTATCGTATGTTGTTGGTCGTTCTCAATTTTTGTTGGACCTGAAAATTTAATTTTTCCTTTCCGTTCTCCCTGTTATTGTTTTCGAAAAATTCCATCTCCTAAATGAGAATTTCATCGTTTAACTCTGCTTTTTTAATAGAGTTAAAAAAACGAAGCGATTTATGTTTCTAAATGGAAATGAAGTTTCGAAATTTTCAATCTATCATCTCTACATCATCAAACACTGCCAAGCTTTTGTAAAAAAAATTTATCTCTACCAACTATTGATAGCTTAAAAATTGGATCAGAAATTGTAATGAAAAATTGGGAACAACGCGCAGCAGAGTTAAAAAAATTCCAATATCACGCATCATACATGATTAACACTAGATTTACGGAACCCAATTTGACTCGGTTCAGGTTCCGTGCTTGAGTTCAACAATCGTGCATGCGGAAACTGTAAACACAAAATAGAATTTACATACGAAGAGTGTACCAAATAAATCTTTGCTAATAGAAATCTACTAATTTGAAGTAAACCGAACTAATGAAATAAAGAATTTCTATTTCAATGTGCCCATCGAAACGAACCGATCGATATCCGTAAATCTAGTGTTAACAAGATACAAATAGCATGAGAAATATTTTACTTAAATTTATTCTGATCGATCATTAAAACATTGAAACTAACTATAAATATTCTCCCTTGAAAGTTATCTTCAGGAAACAACATTAATCACAAAATGACGTTGAGGGACACTTGCGTCTATAGCCGTCAAAGCGAAGTTCACTATGTGGCATGACGGCAATAGCCGTTCAAAAAGAAACGGTCGTTTTTAGACACTACGGCTATAGCGGCACAAATGTGCATTTACCGGCGTACAAGTAGAAGCCTAGTGTCATGTTTTGGAAACAATTAAATTTTTCCTGTTATAACCACCATCGTCCCATTACTTAGTGTCTAGAGTCCGCTGGCGCCATGGCGGTTATAGCCGCAACCTAATTAAAGGTGCTGAATTGATCAAAATTAAGTTTATTTAAGCAGAAAGAGTAAAACTGTACTTCTAATATTCTAAAAATTACAAAAACATGTAGTGTTAATTTTCGAACTTCACTTGTTCCTACTGTCCGTCAATGTGTTAACTCATTTCCTCAAAATATTTTTCAATTATCGTTTCACTAATTTTTCTAAAATTATAATAAATTATTCCAACCACATATTTGCCATAATCAAGAAAAATTCTAGGCCATTTATCATCAACAATTTCATTCTCACCAATAAATTATTCCCAATACATCTTCGCGATAATAAAAAAAAAGATTCTATCCCACTTACCAACATAATAACACCGTGAAAAAATGAAGTAAAAATATTTCCTGGCGCAAAAAACTGCTCTCGACCAATCAACATCGAAATGTTCAATTGCCAAGACGCTTCTCTCGATAAGAGCTATCGATCTATAATCTTTTTACCACCCTTATTCCACGTACACACCGTGACACTGTAAGTTTCTCGAGAGACGAAGAAACAAAAGGAGGAAATCGAGTATCGATAAAAATTTCACGGTTGCCTTGCTTGGGAAAGGGACGCCTGGAGGAGTTTAACAGTCAGGCAAGACTGGTAGCAGGTCGTGTCGGGGCGAAGTTCCATCAAGCCATTATCGCGAACCGTTGCGTGCACCAGAGACGAGCTTTGCTTGCCTTTGCATGAATCAAGGAAGATCGAGGCGTCCCTGTTGGTTCATCATCGTCATCAGCAGCTGCTTTTGACTGTGCTTTAGCATCGTTGCGACGAGAACACGGCAAGCATCTGCTATTAAGTAGAACACCGGGGGTTCATTTCCTCGACAATATTGGAATAATTGTCTATGGAAGGGGCTATAATATTGACCGCCATTTGGGCCATTCTCTCTCTCTCTCTCTCTTTCTCTTCCTTTCGGTCTTTACCACTACGATTGTTCTTCGTCTTTCACGGTCTCTCAGACGCCACCCCTTTTCCGTTCCACATTGAGAATTCCTTATTAATATGTATATCAAGGCGAGCCGCGGTTGGAAATTTTCTGCTTACAAATAGCAGTGTGCATTAAAATTGAGCGAAGCATAGTTTCGGTGGCATTGCAGCGATTTTTAACTCTCTGTAGAGCTGAAGAGCCATGCGACTTGGGAAATTTTGTTTACTTATCGCTGTGTTATTCAATTTTATTGCTATTAGAGTCGTAGAAATTTTTAAGTCGGATCGGAGAACTGTAATTAATTGTAATTTTTGACGAGCAAACAGAATTCTGGTTTCGAGGGGTTGGTTGCGATTGAGGTTTGCGTGGTTGAATCGAAATTGTGTTTGGTGTAATAGTGGGAATAGATAGAGGTAAGAGTAGTTTTGCTAAATTAAAAAGATTATTATTCAATTTCATTGTTATTACAGTCGTAAAAATTTTTAAGTCGCATCGGAGAACTGTAATTAATTGTAATTTTTGACGAGCAAACAGAATTCTGGTTTCGAAGGGTTGATTGCGATTGAGGTTTGCGTGGTTGAATCGGAATTGTGTTTTTGGGGATGTGTTTGGTGTAACAGTGGGAATGGATATAGGTAAAAATAGTTTTGCTAAATTAAAAAGGTTATTTTTGCTGGTTGTGTAAGAAGTAGCCTGGTCGAAGTATCGTTAAGAGATTAGATGTGTTAATTAATTTTCTGTCCCACCAAACAGATAAAGTACGTTTCAAAACCAATTTGAACCTATCGACTGGTTAAGTAGCTACAGAAGAAGTAAAGCTTCTTAGTTTTTGTAACTAACTCAGAGAACAATTTGCATTCTTGTCTCTACTGTCTTCCACTGATTCTCGAAGTCTGTGGTAAAGTTATTCTCAAAGTTTGAAACTTATTCTTCCTGCGTTTTTCATTGAACCGTGACGTATATTGCTAATATTCTTTCTTCCTGTTCTTCCTAATTCTTCCGTATCTGACGGAACGAAGTAAAATAGAATACTATACAAGGTAACGCTATACATCACCTTTATTCGCTAAGAAAAATCAATTTTCACAAATGTTACACAATCACTTCGTCCCCTTTTAATTTTTTCCTGAGGTTTAGGACCTCAACATGTATCAATTTAACGACTGTAATTCCAAAGGAAACCACACCGCCGAAGAAAACAATTTTTTCTCAGACGAAAAAACAAAATTTCTCTCCAATTAAATCATTCAACGTACTCAGATCCCACGTCGCTAAATAAAATTGCCACATAATATCCATTGAACGGTGAAACTAAATGCATTGGGTTAATTCGAGCGGAACACGTAGCCGACAGGAAACTAGTAGAAAGCTATGCATAAGAGACGAGCGGGAGTTTCCGAAAATTCGAATACCTTAGGACGGAAACAGCACCCAAGAGGGCTGTTGCACCCTTCTATGCTGCGCCAGTTAGGAGCAGGACGAGCAGCACATTTGGGACGTCGAAATATCGTACTGTGGTTGTAACCATGATATCCCGACGAGCGATTAACGCGTGCAAGACGCTCGTCGCATGTCGAAACAGTCGAAGACCGTGCTCCATGCGGAGAATTTCGAGAAGATGAAATTGATGGAATGATTATGTGTACTGTGCGCTGCTGGAAAGATGAGCGAAACGGACGGGGTTCTGATTGATATCTAATGTAGTAAATCTACATTTTTTTAACGCAATTATAAGGACAGAGTCACACGAAGAAGAAACAGTCACATTTTTCCTATTTTCGTGAAAATGAGTTGTACTTATGATTTTTTATCTCGAAGGCTATTCATCGTATTTACTTCATCCTTTTTTCATTTTAATCTGGAAGAATTAATCTTCTTGAGTTATATTTTTCTAAGTTCAAAAAATTTTTTCTATAAGTCTGAAAATTATTGTTCACGCGAATTTTGATTCTGCAAATTTCTGTTCGATTTTATACTATAGTAGATACTTGAAAAGAATACATAATGCAATAGGAACAAACCTTCAACCTTATATTTTACAGAAAATTGCAGAAAATATTCAAAAATGCATCATTAGAAATTTATAGAATTTTTATGAAAAATTTCGAAAAATTGGTAGTTTTAGTGTTAACACTAGAACTACCGAGGTGGTCAAAATGAATGGGTTGCAGTTTCATGTATAAATTCTATAAATTTAAATTGATACATTTTAAAGAATTTATTGTGTTTTTCTGTAACAAATATGAATAAAGATTTATCTCCCATTTACATGTTTCTCAAATAGTTACTAATTTGAATTCTTTGGTCGAAACAGGTGTACCTTAATCGTTGGTAGTTCTACTATTAGGAAACAAATCGGTAAATCAGCAGAGGCGTGGAAAGACACGCAAAAGATGGAAAATATTTTAATCGAACACAACCAAATTTAATGAAACACAATCGAATCACTATTCATTCACCTATTTCGAAAGGAGGAAAATATAAGCAGCAAACTGAAAGAAATTCTTCAAGACACAAAGGTACGCCAACCTATTCCAAATGCAGACGTTGAACACGTCGGTAGTTTTAGCGTTAAGAAACAAATCGAGAAATCAGCAGAGGCGTGGAAAGACACGCAAAAGATGAGAAATATTTAAATCGAACACAACCACATTTAATAGAACACAATCAAATTTAATGGAACACAATCAAATCACTATTCGTTCACCTATTTCGAAAGGAGGAAAATATAAGCAGCAAACTGAAAGAAATTCTTCAAGACACAAAGGTACGCCAACCTATTCCAAATGCAGACGTTGAACACGTCGGTAGTTCTAGCGTTAAGAAACAAATCGAGAAATCAGCAGAGGCGTGGAAAGACACGCAAAAGATGAGAAATATTTAAATCGAACACAACCACATTTAATAGAACACAATCAAATTTAATGGAACACAATCAAATCACTATTCGTTCACCTATTTCGAAAGGAGGAAAATATAAGCAGCAAACTGAAAGAAATTCTTCAAGACACCAAGATACGCCAACCTATTCCAAATGCAGACGTTGAACACGTTGATCGTCGAAAATGGTTTCGCGCGAACGCGTGAGAGATCGGAAAGAGAGGCAATATTGGCAGCGCGATGGGGTAATCGAGGCGACTGCGGATGTTTTCCGTCGCGAAAGAGAAGAACGTGCATCCTGAAATCGATTTGCGTTGCCACGTCTTGTTGTATCGTACATACGTCCGACAACAAGCAATCTGTATTCATTCCTGCTCCCTCGTCTACTTTTGTAACTGGTGGAAAGACACTGAACACACGGACCGATACGACACGCGCGATTAAACACACCGTCCTGACGGGATATCTATCAATTCCGTGGGTCAACGAATAAATACTTCGAATAGGGGTGTAAACAGGTTTTGTGCTTGGAATAAATAAAAGATAAAAGATTTCTTCAGAGCGATCGATCGTTAAGAACTTCTCTTTTGGATTAATTTTATAAGTAGTTAATTAATTGGATAATAGGATTTGTATCACAGTAGAAACTGTCGTAAAGCATTAAAGGATTAAACGCGATAAATTTTTAGGTATAACGAACGAGGAAACAACTTTTACATTTAATGTAACGAAGTATTAAATTATAAGCTTATTTAGCACCGTACAGTATTTTAAAGCGCGGACTACGTCGTTCAGAAATATAGTCATTCAAATTGAAAATCCTCTTATTATTTGGAGTACTACGTTACAGGATTATTAATCAGTTCGCCAGGCACATCCACGTTTTCTACCTATAATTTAATGAGATTTATCACCAAAAATAATTCTCAAAGCATCCCCAACGTCATGTATTGTTTGTCAATATCTCCAATCACAGTATCGACGACTTATTTTATTATCAACTTCAATATTAATCATATAATTGGGTCATCCGTTGCTCGGAATCGTTTACCGTACACACGTAGTTAAAAATAGATGAAAAGAAGTTAATTCTGTCTGTCAATAATGAATGAAAGTATGATGTAATTTCTTTCTGAGATAAATTCAATAATTGTTATTAAAAATTGAAATCTATTTTATGTCATAATTGATCGTCTATAATTATAACTTCTTTATTCCATTAACGGTATTATCAAGTTAAATATTTTATTTTTTAATTAAAATTTGTGACAATAATATCACGTTAAAATTTAAAGTAAAAACAATCTTAATCGTTTTAATAAAGGGTCATTTATGCTCACAGTAGAATAAGACATCTGTTTATTTTTTACTGTGGTAATCATTTAACATTAGAATTACAGACGATTAAAGTATATTTATTTGTACCAAAGAAATCAAAATGAAAGGTATATAAAAAAAATACATAATCCGTAGGAGTCAAACATTTATATATATTTTTAGTAGAAAATCATAGAAAATCCTCTAAAAAGGCACCTTAAAATTTCTCTGAAAAATTATAGCTCGTTTTGACCACTTTGATAGATTTTTTACAGAAAACACAAAAAATTCTCTGAAAATGTGTCACTTTGGTAGTTCTAGTGTTAAAAACACCAATTTTGCTTTTTACATTAATAAACCTAATAAACTTTTCTTTTATCTTTCCCTTTTTTCTTCTTTAACGGGTTAAGTGCCATGCCATGTCGATGATTTCTGAAATCTGACAGTATTAAATCACATTAAACAAAGATACGTATTTCCTTTCCGAGCTTTTACAATTTTCTTCTAAGCTTCTCAACTATTTTGCGACCAAACGTTATTGAATTAGTATCACAGCACGCAGCCTAACTCGAAGTCGATCAAAATTGGCGTAGCGTTTAAAGTATTTAAAAAAAAAAAAGAAGAATCAGCATTACACAAAACATTCTCAAAATCTTGCCATCAATTTCCAATGACAACGATCTCACCCAAGTTCCATTCGACTAAACCGACTTCGTTAGACCGCAACTCTCGAACCCTTTACAATTTTCTTAGATTCTTAACTATTTCGCGACCAAATATTTTTGAATTAGTATCGCAACACACACTCTAATGGGAAGTCGATCAAAATCGGCGTGGCGTTTAATGTATTTAAAAAAAAGAAAAAGAATCAACACCACAGAAGACACTCTCAAAATCTCGCCATCAATTCCCAATCAGAACGATCTCACCCAAGTTCCAGTCGACTAAACCGACTTCATTAGGCCACAATTCTCGAACCACCAATAGCTGGTACTATTATTAGCATGCCTGTTATCGTTTCTAGAAATTCCGCTCGTGCTTGTTGCTCGAGCGATCCTCGAGCGTTATTTCCCTTTGTAGAAAGAGGGCGAGGTCGGAGGAAAGGCGAAGGAGAGAATTTCCGGCGGAATACTTCGATCGACGCGACTACTTCGACTTCGTGACTTAGCGGCGAATGAACTGGTTCTTTGAAGCTTTTAGGTTAATGTCGAAGTTTGTGGCCGCTCAGAGAAGTTCGACTAGGTCGTGTGTGCGCCCTATCGATCGGTGTTAACCCATGGTACAGGGATCGAGCTCGCATCGCCGCTTTTCCACCACGTTTGAACTCGTTGTTCACGCGCTGGAAACAGCGCTCTGTGAAAAACAAGTTGCGCGCCGATCGAGATGGCAAACGCGTACCAACGAGAACGAAAGTGTTCGTAGAATCGATGGACAACGCTTTGAAACTCGTCTCGGTGAGATTCGGTAGAAGTTGGCGGTCAGTTTTCTTTGAACAATAGGGTTAACGCTGAAATTTCTTCTTACAGAAATTTTAGAAATTTACAGTAATGAATTTTTAGGGATTTTCAGTAATTTTTTGTAAGAAATATGTACAAAGAATTGTTCTTGTTATAGGAATTTTCTTAAATACCTATCATTTTGATTTCATTGGTACAGATAACTCTACTTTAATCAAAACCTTATTATACCTTCATAATAAGGTTTTATATGAACTGTTTGTTATCTATCTGGAGTTGTATAAAAATTTTTTAAACACTGAAATTATGTTTTTAACGCCGCGTTTTTTTAGTATTTTCCGTGTTTTCTGTAAATTATATGGTTAAAGATTTGTTTCTCTTATGTTATATATTTTTTGAAGTATCTATTATTGTGACTTCTTTGGTATAAGCTGGTGTACTTTAATCGTTGGTAGTTTTAGTTTTAAGGGGTTCCACAATCTACTCTGTCCTTATGAAAATATTTTCTCCCAAGTCATTGAAGCAACTTTAATCAAATTTTGAACGATTTCTCTACTAACAGTTCTGAATAAATGTAATACACGGTTTTTAAAATAAATATAGGAAAAAGTCACATAATAAGTAAAATAAATTCTTCCAAAGTTGAACGATAATCTCTCTCTCGAAATGTAGATCTTAGGTTAATTTCGTGGAGATGTGTAGCCTCGCGTTTGCCGTGAAATGTTCCCTTTCTCAGCTATTTTTAATACCACACTGAACATTATAAATATCAATATTGATATTATAAATCAACAGGTGTTTACTTTAGCAAATATATCTTTTTTTAATTCAAATGTCAATTAAATTTAGAATGAACTGATTCTTTAAAACAAAATAGCCCAATTTTCTAATTTTTTGTCTTCCTCAGAAATCGCCATAAAAAATTTAGTCGAATTTGATTTTTATAGAACCCCAAGTTCATTTAAAGTAATATAAACCACAAATTTCTATCGACCCTTTTTTCCTCTCCGTTTCATTCACGCACCAATGGAATACAAAATAAAAAAAAAAAAAATGTAATGAAGTAACAATGAACCTCTCGTTGAAAATAAAAAAAGCTGCTTCCAACTCTTTCACGATCGATTTTCCAATTCAGCTTACGAGTTTAGCTTACAGGCCTCGTTAGCTGCTGGTATCTACCCTATAAATCCTGCCTCCCTTTCCAACAACGGCATTCTACGAAGCAGTCCCTTGTAACTAGCTGTACATGAAACGAAAAAAAAAAGCATTCCTTGGAGCATTCTTGAAGTCCATCCGGTTCACGTGCAGCTCGAAACGCGATCCAGCGAAATTCTGCTGCACGTTCATAATCAAATTCCGCTCGACGTTTCGATACTCGGTGTTGTAGCACCGCACGCGGATACACGTAACAGGATTACACCACGTACCGACATGTAATAATCTAAAAACGCAATAACAATGAATTTCTTCGTTCCAAAATGTGCACGAGTAGGTACATTGATATCCAAAAGTTTGGGTCACGTATTATTCCTTATTGGATATTTCGAGTGTACGCGGTGCCGCTCAAAAGTTTGGGCACAGGTGCTTATGGAAAGATATTCTCAATTTTCCAGTCTTATATTATTTTACTTTATTTACGTAACCAGAAAAGCGACGAATTAACTCTAGATAGAAGAATTACGTTACGATCAGGCGTTAGGCTTCGTAATTTATGTATGTATGTTTTAATGGAAAAGAGAAATCTGGTAGGTGCAGTAATGCACGGATAAATTCCACTAAAATTTGCTCGGTTAAATTTTACTAATATCTGTACGGTTAAATTCCACTGAAATCTGCACGGTTAAATTCCAACGACTGACCATCATTTTTCTTCCATCGCTTTTTCTTTCAACATCGCGAGCTTGGCGAAGCCTTATCTCGGTCGCTTGCTATTTCTCTTCTCTCGCTTTGTCGAGCTGGGCTCGAACCAATCTTTCTCGAAAGAAAAAACAAAAAAAGGAGAAAATGCTCTACCCTGCACGCGAGAATTTCATTGCTGACTTGCTTAAACTTTGTGGAATTTAACCGTGCTTTATTGTATACCCAAACTCTTGAACGATATTGTGATTACAGCTCAAGGACCTCATTATTGACTTGGTTCTAAGAAATGAAATTATTTTGGGAGTTTATTCCTTTAAGTATGGGCAAATAGTGTCGATCGCACGCGTAGACTGGAATAGGTGAATAATTTAGATCTTGTGTGACTGTTCTTCGTTATGGATGACAATGTCTCCTTGTTTTACCAGCCTTAAAAACAAATGTATTATAAAAACAGAGGCATCTCTCCGGTCTCAAATACAGCGACAAAGTTTAGGACCTTCTTTTTACCATCGATTTCTGTTTACCACCTGTGTTTCATATTTTTCACTATTTTTTCTCTATTTTTTCTCTATTTTCATATTTTTCACCTCGATTTCTGTTTACCACCTGTTTTTCATATTTTTCAATATTATATTAATGTGGGTAAAGAATGTCTTGGTGTGTGTGAGAGAGACTCATAAAACCTAGGTCTCAAGTTTTCGGCCGCACCAATAGGATGGGACCTGATTTCCAATTAGTTGGGTCTTTAGCCGGAAAATAATATAAAAGAGCCGAGGAAACATAGTTTTAGGCAGAGTTACATAGAGAGTTACAGAGTTTAAGTCAATCACTGTAAAAGCACTTTCAAATACTACTATTCCTACGTTAATTAACATCACTACAGTATAAATACAGAATTATTTCATTGCTTCCACTGAGGTACCACAATTCTAACTAATTTTTTTCAAAAGATATATAAAAGTTACCTTGAAGTGTCCTATTCGAATGATCGAAAATTCAATATTGTACGATTAAATATTCCAAAGTAAGGCGTCAATAGTTTCAGATATTCAGGATATAATCCAAAAGACGATAGTGATATGAAATTTTTAAAGACTAAACCGTGTAAAGAGCACGTCGTACATTATTCGCCTCCGCAGCAAACTGAAAGAAAAAAAAAAAAGAGCGAAAAAGTGAGGGTAACTGGTCGCCGTGGTAGATGTAGACGGATGATGAAAAATGACCAGGATGACTCGAGCGAACCTTAAGAAAATTGTACGCAGAAATAGCGGCGAAGAAAAGGTGACGCGACCATGGAACCCGAGGCTCGAAGGGAATCGACCGGAAGAGGGATCGTGGCAAGGGTTGAAAGTCGATCGAGTGGCCGTTGAAAAACAACGAACGGTTCCATTGAATGGACAGTGTTGAAAAAAACGGAGCTAAAAGGGCCGGGAACGATTGGAAAATAAAAATTGAATTATACAGAGAGGCAAAAGGACGAATCGGAGCGACCGATAACCAAGAAGAAGAGAAAATGACGCGTCGATGGTCAAAGTTAGAAATAACTGGAGCAAGATTAAAAGGGAAGGTCGAAGGTTTTGACCTGAAGAGATAATGGAATGGAGAGAAAAAAAAGAATGGTTAAAGTGGAGCTGTCGCGGTGAAACGACGAGTCAGTTTCAAAGAGTTGGATTGGCCATTGAGAAATTGTGAAAATTAGTAGATACACTCGATTCGATTAATTTTAATTGTACTACTGATTTTTATTCGATCGTGCTGGAAATTAACACGTTGAGCGCTTTGTAAGTCTGTACGGACTGATATTGAACTTTTTTTTTTAGATATAATTTTATATCTAAATTATACCTTAACCCATTCGCTGTCAAGGACGACGAGTATACTCGTCCTACTTTAAATATGTTATAACACGCAGGCTTTTGAATTATTTTTGTGGCCACAAACATAAATATAGAAATGTAAAAAACTTGAAAAAATACTAGAAATAAAATTTTTTACAAAAATTATACTTTATTTCTTATTTAAAGAGAATGGTATTTTACGAAAAATATAAATGCCAATGGGAATGACTTCATATAATTTAGGCTTGGCAGCGAATGGGTTAATTAACACGTTGACCGCCACGGTGGTCATATGTGACCGCAGACTGTTTCTCCTGTAGCGCTGTGGTGGTCATTGGTGACCGGAGTACTTCAAATGTTTATAATTGTAAGAGTTGAATGAACATTGACAGTTCATAAATTTTGAATATCATCGCTGATTAGATTAGATTACAAAATGCGCACTATTCGATAATTAAAATTTTTTATTAGAAGATCAAAAATGAGTCTAATTTTTATCAAATCTTCTATGTACCGGTGTAGCGTCTTGAACCCTGGCGTCCTGAGCGAAACATGTGATTTCGGCGTGGCGGTCAAAGTGTTGAATTAGATTATATCTTCTAAGGACTAAATAATACTTTATAATTCATTAACCCTCTATGGGACCGTGTAACTTAAAAGTTACAAACTGATGTATCTGTATTTTAAAAAATTAATTTTCTTTAGTTATCGCTGCACTATTAAATTTTATTACTGTATTACCGGCACCAAGATCCATCTACGGTAATTAATAGTTAAAACATTTTCAAATCAAAGTGAAAAACTGTAATCAATCGTGATATTTTCTCCACTAAGCAGACAAAATTCGGGCTATAGAGGGTGATTTGAATAGAGGAATGATTTATGCGATATTAATGTTTAATGATATTAAAATGTGTTAAGCATAGATACGACTTTGCTTCGTAGTGTCCAGAATGTCTCGAGCATGGTTGAAAGTAAAGAAAACGTTCTTTCGTAAAGGTCAGTCGCGAAAATGTATTGTTCATCGGAAGACTGTTGTTGCGCGGACAAGCTGATCCTTTTTGAGATGGTTTGAGAAATCCGTTTTAATCGCTCGTCAAGCTTTAATTGCGCGCAGTGAATGGAGAGAAGCGCGGAAAATGTCTCCGTTGTTGACCATAAGCTTCTATCCGGAGATACGTGGGTCGTGTTTATTATCTATAGGCACTGTCGTTGGAAACTCCTTAATGCAGTCGTTATTGTTTTAGAGACAACCAGTTGTGTAGGTTTTAGCGATTACGCGGTGTTGTAAATTTTATTGTAGTCATTGTTTTGTTGCTGTTGGTGATTTGGAAACGTGATTCTACGTTTTTAAATAGGTGTTTCGTTTTATTTTACTTTGTTTTCTATTCTGAATTTTTGTTGGTTTTATAATTTTGTGGCTGGTTCATTCATTGTTTGTATTTTTCACGTCTTTAAATATAGTTTATTAAACTTTGGTATTTCGAATCTTTAGCATTTATTTTGTTTATTTTACCTGGGTTAATATATGTACGAATCTCTGAATTATTAGCTTTTAGGATTAGTCTAAATCGTAATTAAATCGACATAGGAAGTTAAATATACTCAAGCGTTGAATATATTGCATCGACAGCTTGGACCTGCTCTTACGTTAAATAAACAGATGCATGTAAATACTTATAATATTTTATTAAATTTTTGAGCTAATAAAATTGTTGATGTTACGTTCGTCGCAGAATGTTTCTTTGTCTTGGAAAAGTTATTTTCTTAATTTCAGGATATAATACAATGATTTTATTAATTATTCATTTACTGAAAAATTCGAAATATTGAAGTTAACAATTTTTGCACTTATCTACCTGTTGCAAAAAAATTCTAAATCTTGAAATTGCCTACAGCAAATAAATCCCAAATATTAGAATTAATTACTACAAAGAGAATTGAAAATACCGAAATTACTTTTCACAGAAAATTCCAAACACTAAACTTACTTATTGCAAAAAAAATTTCAAATATTAAATTACTACAAAAAATCCCAAAATACCCAAATTACTGATTACAAAAATAAAAAATCTAAAATACCAAAATTATCTACCATAAAACAACCCTAAATGTCAAATTATTATCTCTAACACAAAAAAAATTCCAAAACATCTAATACTGAATACCTAATTAGCATAATACCCATCTATTATATAAAATTCCAAATACCAAAGCTATTTATTACACAAAAAGGTTCGAAGTACCACAATTATCTAATATAAAAAAAGAACACCCCAAACAGAAATTACAACATAAAGAAAAAAAAAGAATTCCACGTACTAAAATTACCTTTGACAAAAAATTCCAGACACTCGAATTAATTAAGAAAAAAAAAGTCTCAAATACCAAAATTACCTATCATATACACATAAAAAAAAAAAAAAAAAAAAAATCCTAAACATCAAATTACTGCAAAGAAAAAAAATCCAAAACCTCGAAATCAATGTTTGTTTCTCCCCACCGTGGAGCCAATTTAATTATTAACATTCGAACGATCGTTTCAGTAGTATCCCGACAGAGCTTAAATCAGAAAACGGGCCGATATTCGATCATGGCACAACGAACGACAATTTCACGTTACGAAGCGTCCACAAAGGAGCGGCACTTTGCTCGTTGAATCGATGCCAGGTCGTGGCAAGGTTACTGGCGAGAATAACTCGAAAGAAAAATCGTTATGTACGATCGACTGGGTCGACGTAGTCGTGCTGGCCTTTTGGCCTGCTCGACGTTAACCGCTAATTACAGGGTAACGTCGAAATGAAAGGGCACACAGGCCATCGTCGATAAAACGATATTACCCGTGCGTCGAAACGCTGATATTTACTCTCTGAAACAGCACCAGACGGAAGTAGACTGGCCAAAATTCGTTCAAAGTGTATATCGTGTACCTTTTCGAAAATATCGGCTGGAATATTGGCCAATTGAAATAGTCAAACAACCCTGTTCCCGAGCTGTCTCTAATTTCTGCGCCGCTGCTCCGATAGACGCGATTTTATTTTGTCTTTTTTCGATAGACCGCTTTTGAACGCTTGATATCGTCGTACATGGTTTATTTAATTAGGCGATGTTCTGGTTTTTCTTTTTTTTTATTTCAGAGGAAATTTGTTGAGAGTAATTATTCTTGATAATGTTGTAGAACGTTTAATCGGTTTCTTTGTAGGGTATAGTGCACAATGGAGAACGTAATTACTCGACTTGAAGGTTTTCCCGCAGCTTTTGTTATATAATTAATTTCATTTAAACGATCGATCTAGTTTGTTGCAGCAAATGTAAGACGAGGAGTAAGGTTTGGTGTTTCAGTTGATGGAAGTTTGTTTAAAGTATCGAAAGCTATTATATAACCTTAAAGTTGATCTTTAAATTTTATTATTTGGGAGTCGTAAAAGATTATTCGATGTTATGTAGAGTTATATGGAATTGCATATACAAAGAATATTAAGGAGTTCCATTCCAGCACTTCAAATACGCACTACTTTTCCTACAATATCTTAATTAAACAAAAAATACAAAGAATATTGAGTTCCATTCCAGCACTTCAAATACACACTACTTTTCCTACAATATCTTACTTAAAAAAAAAGAAAAAAAATATAAAGAATATCAAGGAGTTCCATTCGCTTTTCATCGAACTAATAACTCGTACACCGAAACGCAATCAACCTGTCTCTCACGGTCCCGTATCATATACCTTGGCCCATTTGCACGTTTTCCGCCAGCAACAACCAACACGGGTCGCAATAGAAGGACCAAACGATGTCGGGAGTGTTTCCCCTGCGTGTATCCGCGGAATGGGAGGGTAAATACATTAGGTATCGACGTGGTCCCGTGTGAAAAGGGCTATTTGCATCAAGAATGGAGGCGCCCTGGTACAGGAAGGCATTCGTCATCGCCGGTGTATTCGTGCTCTGGTACGATGTAAGCGCGGAGACCGAGAGAGGCTCGTCTCCGCATGATAACGAGAGGGGCCGCGATACGATACAGGAAATGCACTCCGAGCCGCGAGCGGATTCGAATGCGGCCGTCGCTTGCGAAACTCGAGGCCCGTTCATATTTCCATACAAATTGCAATACGTGCGGGAGCGTATCTTGGCGTCAGCGTGCTCCAGCGAGATGCACGCTTAATCGTTCGCTTCGATCGTCCTGGAACACCGCGATACTATTTACTCCCTCGTTTTTCTTCTCTTTTATTTCTCCTTTTTTTCCCCGTTACGCGAATTTTATTGGAACTTTATATTGAAATTCTTGCACGCGGGAGAATGTCAACATAATGTTAATACATATGGCGGTATAAAATGTAATAACGCGGATGGGAGGATGAATAGCGTAGCGAAAGTTTGCACGTTAGATAATGTCAGCGTTGGCTCGCAAGAATTTAAGAATGCGAATTTTTATCGCGATGATGAACCTCTTGTTGGATGAACCTAGATGTCTATCGGGTTTCCTAGCTGTAGGGGAACGTAGGAATATTTTTTTTTATTAATCAAAGTCTAATGATATTTGCAAATGAGACATTCTGCAAGCTGTAGATCGGTTGAAAAATGTTTTAGCCAGTGCGGGGCATCGGATATTGGAACGGATGATTTTTTTCCTTTTATTAACACTGGAACTACCGACGATTAAAGTGTACCTATTTCGACCAGATAATTCCAAATAATAACCATTTGAGAAAAATGTAAGGTGCAAGGGAAATAAATCTTTATTCATATTCGGTACGGAAACACAATAAATTATTGAGAATCCATTGCTGTAAATTTATTGAATTTATATGAGAAATTGCAAACCAGTCATTTCGACTACTTCGGTAGTTATAGTGTTAAGGTGTTTTAAAATTTAGACAAGAAGGAAAATTATTTAGAGTGGGATATGATATTTCCGAAATTAACCGTATATCAACCCTTAGATCCCTGAATAGGGTAACTTGGATTAATTTAATTATTATTGACTCGAAACTGTTTTAATACTGAAAAGTTGAAAAAATTCTAAATCCCATTTGGGGTTTCACACTCACAAAAGTGTAACGCTGAACGTTAGTATCAAAATTCTTTAGCTTTAGCCTTTATTTTCATCAGCCGTTTTCTAGAAATTTAACGTCACGAGTCTATCTTTTCGTGTTCGAAATTGTGACCACGAGTCTCACTCCCGATATTTATGTTTGGCCCGAAAATACGACCACGAGTCTCACTCGCGATATTTATGTTTGACCCGAAATCATGATCACGAGTCATACTCGTCAAAGTATGGCGAAAGGGGTTAATAGTAACGCGAACACGCCGATTTAACAGAAATTAATCGTCGCTCGTTCCTCTGACACCGTCGTCGCGTCACGAATGAAATTCTTTCCCACCGTCTCGCGATTTATTTGCTCTGGCAGGTGCCAGAATATCGTCGACTGGCCAATGGCCAACAGTCGTCCGGATGAATATTTAACGTTCGACTATGTTGCTTCGTAGGCCGCGCGACGTGTCAGCGCGCATTTCGCCGCCATAAAGGGAGCGAACCCTCAAAAGCGCGGCTTCATTCCGCGCAGCGTGTAAATACCGACCACTCGTTCATGGAGATGTTCGAGGACACTGTCGTGGAAACGTGATGCCGGCATCCACGCACTCTCCTCTAATCGATATTCGAGTTACTAGGCTACTTTGCACACGATAAATGGTCTTTTTTCCTCGTTGAAGTTAATTTCTTTCGTTCCTCTTTTTTCTTTTTCGTTATTTTTATTTGTTTATTTTTTTTTGCTTTTTCGTTTGGAAGTGAGATTTGCAGTTTTTTGTAGTCGCTCGGTAATTGAATTTCTGATTAAGGTAGATTGGGTGATAAGCTTTGAATGTTGCTTCGTGTTGCTGGGCATTATCGAGGTCCTTTTTTGTTTAAAAAAATAAGCTTCCGATCGGTATTGGTCGATGTTAAGAGAGGTTGTTTTTTGCGCGAGTCTTGGGTTCGTAATTTTTAATAAAATTAGCGAATGGTATGTTTCTTGTTTAAATGTGATTAGTGTAGCTGACGAGGTGCAGTTTGAGGTTTGGAAGTTAATAGGTGATTGAGATAATTAAGAGATACGTATTTTCTTTGGAATTGAAATAGAGAGAGAATTTAAATTCGAGAATATTTATTTATCACAGCAATGTGTATCACAGTTAGTGAATTAAAAATTAATACAATATTTTTGGATGATACAATAATGATTTTAGTACA
>SMSQ01003208.1:44878-65812 GCA_019453375.1 Ctenoplectra terminalis | reverse complement strand
AAAAAAAAAAGAAAAAATAAAATAAACATTGTTTCTTATTTTTATGCGACTCGCATCATCGTTTCAACTTCTCAAATATTCGAACAATCCTTTGTTCAACGACTGAGATCTCGTGTCGAGGGAAACCAGGCACCAACTTCTCCAGGCATAGTCAATATCCTGGCGCAAAGAGCTTTTGAAGCGACCGGTACAATGGAGAGCTTACAATGAGATTCGTGTTCCGCGACCGCCACGGTAGGCTTATTAATATTGCACGGCTCGCGCCGAAGCAAACTTTTATCTCCAGTCGGTGTTTGTTCGTTTTACTTCGTCCCGCATTAACGTTCGCAACTTGGCGAAACGTCGGTGCATAACGTAGTTGCCGTGGCCCAAGCATTATGGATCCGGTCGGAACTTCATAGAACTTTCAATACTTTCTCGCGAATTCTTTCGGTGCTCTCCGATTTACTCTGTCTTCTCTGCGTTCTCTGTCTCCCTTTCTTCTCCCCCTTCCTCCCACTATCGACACAGAACCAGAGAGTTGTCTAAGCAAATAAGGGGTTGCAGTTCATTATTTCATTTCACCGGGAAAAAAAAAAAAAAATTCGCTGCGAACTTTTGATTAACGTTCGCGCAAATTCAACTGGAAAATCGTGATCGGTTCCGGTTATTTTTCCCGCTGTTCGACTCGGAAATGTTTGCAAACTTCTTATTTCACTCGACTTGACCTTACGAAACACCTAGAATCTCACACTTTCGAACCTTCGCTCGTTTTCTTCGCGAAACTTTGTTCATTCGCTATAGGAATCACCGGACACGGTAACACCTGTAGAAAGCGCTCCACAAAAATCTTCCAACTTACCTATACGCGATAAAACAAAGTTCTACGATCGCGTGTGTTTCCAATAATAACAAGATCCCACCCCCTCTCGTTCATTGCCACGAGATTAACATTCTCCCCTTTAAGCGGCATTCGTTTCCACCCCTCAGCACTAATTTCTGTTTCTCTCTCGAAACCACCGTCTAACGTCCATTGTGTCTCGTTTCCAGGCAAAATTTCGCGTGATGGTGGAGGAGAACGCAGCGACTGGCGCCCGGCTTGACGGGGAGCTGGAACGAGCTAGGGGCGAGTGCGCCACGCTTCGCGGAGAGCTAAGGGACGTTCGTGGTGCATTGCCGGTGGTGTTGAACAATAACAACGGAGCGGGAAGCAACACTGGTGCCGCTGGTAATAGTAACAACAACGCGGCGAGCAGTACCACGAATAATAGCGGCAGCCCTGGACAAGAGGGTGGCGAGTTGCAGCAACAACAATCGCAGGAGGACGGAAAGAGGCTCAGCGCCGGAAGCAGCCCTGTGGAGAAGAGGAGCTCCGCCAGCGATAAGTCGGCCAGTCCTATTGATAAAAGAACCAGCCCTGTAGAGAGGAAAGAGAGGACCAGTCCTATCGATCGAAGAGCCAGTCCCATAGGTTTGTCCCTGTTTTTAATCTTCAATTATTTTCACGTACCATTTTATTCGTTCGTTTTTGGTTTTTTTTTTTTACGGTATAACTGGGTCAGAGCGTAGCTCTGCTTTAAGCGGAGTTGGAAAAGAAAAATCGTTTAACACTTGTAAAATACAGAATACGATTTTTACTGCATGAATTTGGGTCATCGAATGATCGTACTCGTGCGTGTTATCCAAGTTTTTCCATAAATTTTCACACGCGTAGCTCTTTGTTGGAAGTTGTAGAGTGTGTAATTCAAAAATAGAGCTCATGCATAGTTCATGGTTAAAACTTTGTCTCGATTTTCAGAACATGTTGTACTTTATATATATACTATCTCATAGTTACTTGTCGCTTTTACGACTGCCCATGACTCACCATTTTCTCTGCAACTTGTAAACGACTCGAAGCCTACGCGACTATCCCTGGAACCATTTGTCACGGTTTCTGCGACCAGTGGTAGACCACTGGAAGATTGAAATTCCTTTAAAATTTACCACTTCAATTCTCTACAGGGTATTCTGCACGGAATACAATTTCAAATTCCATTTCAATTTCAAAATACCCCCAATTATATCGAACATAAATTTTCACAAAATACGATAGAAGATAATCCCAAAAAATCCATTCACCGTTAATTTCTCCAAACATCAATTTCCAGAGAAACGAAATGGTTCTCCGAGTCGCAGCCCTAGCGAGAAAGCCCGACGTCCCTTCGCTCCAGCGCTGGAAAAGACGCGACTCGGCGGTTCCGGCGGAAGCGTGGACTCCCGTTCCGGAAGCGCCAGCCCTGACCGAGGATCGAGCAACAGAAGTCTGTTCCATCGAGGCGCCAGTGACCGATCCAGCGTGGAAAGACTTCGAATATCGACCACGAACTCGTTGCGATCCAGCAAAGAGATGAACGATCGCGAGAAGGACATCGATAAGGATTTAGTGGACGGCGAGGTGAGGGCCGACGAGGACAATGAACCACCTGGACCAGCCCCGAGCAGCAGACCCTCGTCGCCAGCTAATTCCCTGGGTGGGTAACCCAGCATTTAATTATGGAAGGCCTTCCCTTTCAGCCTCGCCCCGTACATTCACCGTTCGTGATTGTTCCACCAACGACTGGGCTGCGTTTCTGACGATTCCTCGGAATTAAACGGGACCGAACTTGAGATAAATGCCCTTCCTGAGTTTTCTTCAATGCGGAAACGAGCGATGACTGGGAAAGAGAGCTATTTCACCGACCGGGGAACCTCGTCGCTGGATTTTCTGCATTATTGAGAATGATACGTCCTAGCCGGTTGATTGAAAGTTTTTAAATTCAGAGGATGCTCGATGAGTTCTCGTCTTGGTTTGTGATTCTTTGGTGTTTCCAAGGTGTGGCTGCGAGGGAAGCGGTCTCAATGGTAAAAGGGTCGAAGGTGTAGAAGCACACTTTGTTTACTGCGATTAATTTCTTCTTTTTTTATCTTCTTCGATTCGGAAGTTCCTTTCTTCGCGAGCCTCAGATATTTTAATCCTTGTGAAACAACTCGTCGACGTTTTCCTTCAGGGATCGGTGATCCATTGGTAGCATCGAGGCTATCAAACATTCATGGCGGCGGAGGAAGCACCGGATCCGTGGAACTAGCCAGCACGAGGCGACTTCGACTGGAGAACGAACGTCTGGTTGCAGAAGTAGCGAGATTGAGAAGATTGCTGTTCAGTGGAGCAGCACGTGGCGAAGTTGGCTCCGAGGATGCGGCACAAGAGGAGGAGGCACGATTTGTTGCTCTTGAAATGGAACTGCAACACGCCAAAGAAGCTCTCCAGGCTCTTAAGGCCGATCGGAAGAGGCTCAAGGCCGAAAAGTTCGATCTTCTTAATCAAATGAAGGCACTTTATGGCACCCTCGAGGACAAGGAACGGGAGTTACGGGACTTCATCAGAAACTACGAACAGGTAACTTTCTTCCTCGTATAATATGAATGCTTTTGCATGAATTTTGCTCGAAGAAAGTAGCGTTGCCGTAACAGTGAGAGAAATGGATGCTTTCTTTTGGACTTCATCTTTGATTTTTACGAGGCGATAGAATATATTTTTTTTAATTCTTCTTTGGCAGTATTCTTTTTTCTTTTGGAATTTACCTCTCACAGAATTCTATAATTTTAGAATTAATTTCCGATAGAATTTTGTTACCGTGGAGTTCATCCGTGGAAGAATATCTTCTCTTATCTTACTCATCAAAGTTTAACATTTATGAAGATCTATAACATCTCCTTAACTTTCTAATTTTCGAATTACGATGATAAAATCAAGAAATAATTTTTTCCTAATCCACTCTCCAGCCGAGTGAAAAATAAGGCCGATTTAAATTAAAATTAAGCTCCCTAACCTCTGGTAATTGCATTAAAAAGTATAATTAAATGTAATTGAGATATTTGACACTTCAAACAATTTTTTTAAATTCATTAACTCGAGGCTGTAACGTGGCGTTATTAGTGGAGGGGAAAATAACTCGGAAGGCTTTCGTAAAAAATTTATTTAACGAATACCCAGTGAAATGCATTTCAATTTCCTCGTGGCGCACGTAGCCTCTAGTTCGCAGCTCAGAACACGGTCCCGGTACACGGGACAGCAATTTTGCCTGTTAAATACTTTCATTAAACTTGCTGGAATTTCTCATTTTCCCGACACCGTTATCGCTGCACCAGCAACGGTGCGACGACCCTACGCAACGTCGGTCATTCCAATTCTGGCGAATGAACAACGTGCGTCGATTTCCTTTCGTAAATAAACGCGGATCGTCTGGAACGGAGCCACGGTTTCCGGTATTCGTGTTTTATCGATATATAATGCTGTGCGAAATTCTTAGAGTTCGTGCCAATTTTTAAGATCCTGACAAACCTTTGAGCTTTCTTCCAAAAGACTTGAAATATTTGACAATTTCACAGTATTTCAATTGTCTCTGCAATCCTCTTTTCCAAGAAATTTGCAATTTTTGTGAACTATAACGTTCGAATAAAAATATCTTTGCAATTTTTTGTTTTCCAAGAAAAAGAAAATTTAGAACCGATGTAAATTGTTTGGTATTCAGATTAAAATATTTCCACTTTCTCCTGTACCGAAATTTCATCATCAAGAAATACAAAATACACCAAAAATTGAACCAAATACAAATCCTCTTCGGTACAAATAATTTAAGGGAAAAGATTGCGAAGTCGAAAATTTAAAAAGTTATGAAACTCCCAGACAATACGTCGTACACTGTGCCCGAGTTAAAGAACGAACGATAGGGGAAGAAAAAAAAAAGAATAAATTACGAAAGGCTGCTTGAAGTATTTGGTAGGAAAATTGAAAGCCTTCGGTCTTACTCTTTTTTTTTCTGTCTTTCAACAAACTCTTATGTACAGAAAAAAGAAAAAAAAAACAGGAAGAAGGAAGATTAATAACAGCACGTTCCACGAGGTCGACCTTTAATGTTACTCGCAAAAAAAGCTTCGGGACGAAGCGCATCGATGCGCTCGAGCGAAAAAACTTCCCCGTTTGCCTGCGAAAAAGGGAACAGAAAAGGATTTTCATAAGGACACGACGATGCATCATGCAGGATCCTCTGCAAGGAGAAAGGCAAACTTTAATATCCAGTAACAGCACGTTCTATATTAGCGATCGTAAATAACCTTTAAGCCGAAAGAACATAGCACCGTTTCAGAAACAAACTGCGAAAGCCAGCGAAACACCGACGCGTTTGATAAATTTCTAGCAAGAACTTCGAAGACTCCTCCGATCTCCTCGTCAAATAATTTTTATTCGGAAAAATGGGTCTCCTGTTTTCGCAGCTCCCACGTATTCGAGGCGATATTTTTTACCCGTCAATCTTATGGAAGGTTGAATATTATTTAATAAATTTGCGACAAGAAGAAGAGAAGAGCTAAATAATTTTTATCGAGAAAGAAAAAGTGGATTCCTTGCTTTCGTGGCATAAAAAATGTTCGAAGCGATATTTTTCATCGGTCCATCCTGGAGAAGATTAAATGTTATTTAATAAGTTTCCAACGACCCGAGAAGAAGAGAAGAGTCAACTAATTTTGATCGAAAAAATTTTTGCTAGCTGAATATCGACGCAGGCCAAAAGATACTCTCTAATGTGTCTCCGTGCCTCTGCATAACGAGACATGAAAGAAAATGCTCGTTGCCCCGAGTCTTAGGACAGATTCCCTTCTCCGGGAACGGTTCTTCAATTTTCTCTTGTTTTATCCTCTTCCACGTCTCGTCGCATCGCGCATAATCTACTTCATCAGCAACGAGCGTCGACGTGACACCGTTCTTCGGGGCGAAATCTTCCTCTCTGTGTTCTTTTTACTGGCTTACTTAACATCCACTTGTTTCTTCCTTAAATAGAATGGCGAGACACAGATTGATGCTGCGACGTTGAGCACCTAAATTTGCATGCCAAACAAGAAAATGTATTTTTGAATACATCAGTTTTATACGTACCACTAGAATATAGCTAGTGAAAGTATTTAAATTTCTTTTAACACTTGACCAGATTTTTCAACAAAAAATGCGTCACGGAACGTACAGGAACACACACGATTTTCCGGTGTGACAGCCGGCAAAGCCGTGTGACCAACGATGCATCGATAGTTTTTAACTCCAAAATGTTGACCCGACAACAGCTAACACCTGACCGACCCGTTGGAGTGGCAGTAATCGTGTTGTCCCGAAGTTTACCCGATAAACCAGCTGCAACACCTGTTATACGTATCGTGAAGTTCCTTGCGCCCGAGGGAGAAATAAGTGGATTAAGTTCTCCGTAGCTGATATCCCGCCGACTAATAGGCGAAGGTATATGACACCTGCAAATAAACGACAAGTTGCACCTGTATCGAGTTACTGCATTGTCGATCGAGTAACAACCGTGTCTAAAGAGTAAGACAAAAAAAAAAGGGTCCGAAAAAAGGCTTGGGAAAATCGGATTTTATTCGAGAGACGCGTTCGCTGGAATATTTCAGAATCTTCGATGAACTGGAGGACTTTGGTAATTGGGATGAATTGGAAGTAACGTTTAGAGGAACTTTTATCAAGCGGATATTTCCCGTTTTCTTGTCGCGAGATTTTCATCATCGAGCACGGAAAAGAATTCTGTATTTCATCAGGCTGTCTTGCAACTAACGACAGTGTCTTAAAACGTTGACTACATTTTCTCCACCTCTTCCAAAAGAGAGAAAAAGAATTCGTTACTTATGTAATGACCTAATTACTCCGCGCAACGATTCCATTCTGAATCCAGCATAATTACACCCTTCAGCCTCAAGTTTTAATCACCATTGCGTAGCGTTGTTTCCCCCGTTTCAAAGCAACTCTTTGACACTTTGTGCGCGTGCTGCATGCATTGTTAAACGGTGGTGGTCTCGGGTGGAATTACTGCCCGGATATGGGTCTCTTTGACCGTTGATTACAGCGGATGCGAGAGAACGAGGCGACCTTAGGACGTCTTCAGCAGCAAGGAGTAGGCATACCTTCGGAGGAACGCGAACGCGAAAGAGAAAGGGAACGTTGGAGCCTTCTGATGGCTGCTAGGGACGAAGCCGATCGAAGTCTCACCCTCGCGGCTCGTTTGGCCGACAAAGAAGCCGACCTTTCGCACGCACACGCCACTATAAAAGAGGTGAGCCCTTCTTTTTTCCATCCTCTTTTCTTTCTCTTTTCTCTCTCTTTCCTTTTCTTTTTTTTTTTTTCTTTTTTCTTCTGGTTGGCTGTCTCCAGCGTGTGCATTGTTATGCACGGCAGGGAGTCGAGTTGATGAATTTAATTTCTTTGCCAGGGTACAGTTGAAGTGTTTTGCAAAGAGAGCACGGTCCGAAAAAATGTCGGTTCCCTCGAGTCAGCGGCTACATTTTTCGTCTTGTTTACGTTGTGGCTGTTGGCTAAGTTTTTGGATTATTTGCACGAGCCGTTGACTCAGCTTCCCGGAGAACAGGGTCCCGTATATTGCTAAGTTTAATCTCTAAGGTCTTGTTACGAGGAAAACGGTGCGCACGTTTCGAGACCAAATTTTGTGGAAGCCATTTCGGTATTTCTTTTTCGGCGTGTCGAATGGAGCCGGAGAAATTTTGGCATCGCGAGGGTTGAAATCGGCAGGCGGAGGATCGATGTCATATTATTAGGAGCGGGGTTAGGTAAGAAGCGTCTCTTTGCGTTTACGTGTAATTAAGCGGCGAGCGAGTCTGCTTTGAGCCCTGAAAATGTCCTCCACGCTCTGCATAAACGGGGCCGCTGCTAACGAGTTTAAAACTGATGGTCGGAGAGTCTGTCTCGATAAGTCGACCGAGAGTCACGCACGTCCCGAAATTTCCGTTTCTAGTTTCACTTCGATCCTCTGTAGCGTTGTACAGCACGTTCTGATCGGGTTCCATATATTTTCTTTTCTTTTTTTTCTTTTTCTTCGCGGTACTCAATTTTTGCAGACACGTGGAAGTATCGTTAACTCTGCCTGTCCGTGAAACCAGAAACAATAGTTTCTTTTTTTTTTTCTATCGCTTGCATCGTTTCAGCTCTTAAGAAAATTATTTTGATCATATTGGGTTGTCCCGAAAGTTCCTTCCGTTATCTTCACGCAATGCTTTCGTCTAGCAATGTTTAAATAAACATTCAGCCTTGTTTGTTAAACGAGAGACGGAGGGAAAAAATAGCGCGAAATGAATGCTGTATAAAATAATAATATACCGTAAAACATAAAATATTATGTATCCGTTACTTATTGATAAAACGAAAGAAACTTTTGGGACAACCTAATAGATTTATTAGTTCCATCTAATATTTATCTAAGATTCCTCGATTCGAATGCAAAGAGAGCTGTTGGTACAGTTGCAGCGTCAATTGGCCGAAAGAGGCGGCGGCGGTGGTATCTGCTTGAGCGACCAGGAATCCTTGGTCTCGTTTCCAAGGGGCAGCGTAAACGGGGCAGCGACACCGGGCGCCGGAAGTAGCAGCGGTGGCGGCGGCTGTGGTATCATCCCTCATATGAATTCTCAACCGCCGTTAGGCAGCACGGAGCTAGGAGTGACCGTTGGGAACGTCGGAAATGCGGCAGGTGCGGGCTCTTCCGGTGGACAGGCGGGTGATCGCGGAAGTTGCAGCGCGGATAGCGGTGTCCGAGGATCCAGCGACAGGGAAAGCGGCGGTGCGACCAGTATGGGTGGAAATCTTTCCGATTCCACTACCGACGGTAAGAGATAATCGTATTTCGCGTTATTATTCTTGTAATTTATCTACAATATTCGCTCATGATAATTGGGATCATTCACAGAAATATCAGTTCTCGTGGCAGATTTCTCGTGAAATAAGATTTGTACAGCGATACTTAATTTTTTGTTACTATTAGTTCTCTGTAGTTTTTACATTGTTCATCACGATAGTAGAAAAATGTCTCAATCGTGGATCCACTGATGGAATAAAATAGCTTTTCAATTGCGAAGCTATCTCTTGTATAACACAATCACCATTATTATTCGTCAGAGCGTCGAGTGGTTGGAACGCAATGATTCTTGCGCTTAGGTGCAACGGGCGGCAAGATTAATCGCCTGGTTAAAGTGCATTACGTCGCATCCGTCGGTTCAGTCGACGGAGGGAAAATTAAAAAAAATTACACGATAAGTTCTATCAGCCACAAATGTTAGTCGGGCGTAGGTGGTACGCTAATCGAGCCATTTCCTTCGTATATTATTCAACCAATCGCCGTGTCTGTGCATTAAAGCGGATTGATCGATTCGGTTTAGGACAAACACACGTACGTGCTGCGATCATCATGCGTGTGCACGGATTCTGAATTAGGTGTTACAAAAAATATTCTATCGCGTTCGATCCGCACGACTTTCCGGGAATTTGTCGAAAAATCTCTGTGCAAATAAATATTATTATGTAATTTAATGTAACTATACGGAATGTTGAATTTAATTTATATCGGGATAATTAAAATTTTTATTTTGCAAAGGTCGATATCAAAGTGAGCGTGTTACGATAAACAAGTAATTTCAATGGTATATTATGTTTGTTACAAACCTCGACAACAGGTTTGAAACATGATAACATTCGCGCGTATTTATCATTCGGTGCGTAACCAAAGTCGATTTACATTGAAAAAAGAAAATAGTACGTTATTCAGGAGATAATTAAAAGTGTGACATTTTTAATTTTGCAAGATGAAAAAGAGTGAAATGTAAGTATGGTAATGCACTTAACCGCAATCGAGACGTGCAACATAAAGAACAAACAAGAGTGTTTAAAATTCCGAAAAAATTGTAATTAAAATTGTACCGAGAAAACGCGCTCAGATTCGTTTTACTTCTCTTATTTAAAAACTTATGCTTCTTCTATATATTCCTGTGCTCGTGACTACGAGAATGGAATCCATTTTGGTTCCAAAAAAGAAAAAAAAAAAAATCTAAACTCATGGCAACGTTCCTGTCTACTTCTCTCGTTTTTTTCCCACCCCCATCTGCATCCGGAAAAAATAAATACACACGGAGAAGTGACGTCGGTCTCGGTGTATCGAACCCAGACGGAGTATTTTTTTTTTTACTTATATATTTCCGCGCAGGCACGCCGACAATTACGGTCGAGGGAAGCGGTCTCGACATGGACAGCATCTCCGTGGTTTCCTCCATTGCACCATCCCACATGTACCAGTGTAAGTGTCCAAACATAAATCGTTGATCGTCGTCTCCTTTCCGTATCTTCATCGTCGTTTCCTTTTTTTTTTTCTTTTTTTTTTCTTTTTTTTTCTTTTTATCCAGAGGACTCCTATGCTTCTCTCTCTCTGTGTGTTTCTTTTTATCTATCACTCTTTCTTTCTACTTTTTTTTTTACGTCTACTTCCACTCTGCCTCTCTCTCTTTTTTTTTCTTCTTTTTCTTCTTTCGATTTCTGGTTATTTATTCGGAGCTGTTTTACGATTGAATGTCTGCTTCTCGCTTCGGTCCTTCGTTCGAAATCGATCGTTGCTTAAAAGTTTGCTCGTGAGTAATAAAATTTGAGAAATACAGACACAGGTGTGTAACTTTCCAAGTTACTCGGTGTTACAGTGAGTCGAACATAAAGTTTCTATAAAGAAAGATGCGAAGCGTGCTAATATTTTTCCTTTACAATTCACCGGAGCAATTTTGCAATTCGTGGCGTGTGTGTGTGTGTGTATTTGTGTGTATTTATGTTCCTTTAATCAGGCGTTTGGTTTGAAAACAATCAATTATCATTGATCGTAGGAATTGCGTCTCTGTCGTCCGTTATTCATTTATTTATCCGTTGTGCCAGACAAACGGTAATTAGTATTAAAGGTCCATTATGTCGTGGTTTTGACCTAACAATCGGCTAATTGTGTGTTGTATGGCCGATGCATGCGCATGCACGTGTTAGAGCGGTTCAGAACTATTTCATGATATTATATTAACGTGTTTTCTACTTGTGACTCATTAGAAGACAACATTATTCTTCATTGATCAAATTACAGTTCAGTTTCGTTTACGAACTTTGCTCTGAGGCTTCTCGTAACTTTAAGTTCATTAATAATTCTATTAAAACCTTGTTCCTGCGTCGACGAAAGTCTGACGCTCTGAAACACTCTGCATTTCTGCGTCGATGGTACAACGAAACCAAGCTGTGCCTACGAAACCTTGATTCTGCTTGCGCGCAGAAATATTGTGAACAGTATACGCTGTATGTTCTTTATGTTGCATCGAATGTTGTGAAGTAATATTGGAAGAAGCTATTTCAGGTCGATCCCAACTCTTCCGCTCTGCAAAAGGGGTACCCATAAATTGTGCTCATTATAACTAATATTGTATATTTTATAATTGTCGTGAAAAAAAAAAAAAAAATAATAATAATCCATGGAAGTTTGCGCTAATTTAACACGTTCGTCGACATTCTTGCTCTTCTCTGTTTTAATTCTTCGCGTTAATTATCGTATCTTTTCAGCAGCGACCACACCGAAAGACTGTAGCCCAACCTTGTCGCCTCTGAACGCGTTCTCCAGGTCCATGGACAATTCCTCGTTGTCCCGATCGGTCGAACAATTGTCGAGCCCATTGGAATCGGAACCAAGAAGAAACAAGCAGAACACACCTGTCGCGGCACCTACCGCTCATTCGCGATCCTCTGCGACTCGTGGAGGCACTTGGGGTTCTATTTCTAGGTGAGGACTATATTTGTCGTTATTGAAAATCGATTATGTACCATTAACATTTCGACCACCGCGCGAACTACGCATATCGCTTATGGTTATCGAGGAGTTGAAACACTGTATGATGCGAGTGGAAAAACATAAATTATTCTGTCCTATAATACGCGTTTTCTTTTTCCAATTTTATTCGGTGGAGTAACAAAAGTGTTTTTAGTGGAAACAAAATATATTTCCACAACGTTATTATTATTATTATTTTTTTTTTTTTTTTTTTTTCTTTTTACTGGAAAAAGAATACGATGGAAAATGATTGATCAACAGTATAATTATCGATGATCAAAATATACTTGTTTGTACCAAAAAAATAAAAATGAGATAAATCTTTGTAATTTTGACCACTTTGGTCAATGGAAATGGAACCTTTCGATGAAGCGATACTTATTTGGAATCTTAGCGCTTTCACAGAAGTGTATAGCATCTTCTTAGCTCAAGGACAGTTTCTTCGTGTCGATTTTCAGAGTGTTCGCTCGCACGCGACACAGAAAGGCAACGAACAACTCGAGCGGCGGAAGCGGAAGCAACGAGGGCTCGGACAGCTTCGATCCCTATAAGTCATGGTCACCGCTTACGGAGGAAGGCTACGCTGAGAAGCTTCGTTTGCTCAGAGAAGCCGCATCCGTGCCTATGGAGCGATGGAGGGCACCGACGGTTTTGGCGTGGTTAGAGGTTGCTCTTGGTATGCCACAATACGGTCCACGATGCGCTGAAAACGTTAAATCTGGAAAAGTGAGTCGATTAAAAGTATTAAAAAAAGTATTGTTAGCGTTACTCCTTGTGTCTATAATATCTATATATTTGCACCTTGGAAAAATTAAATTACTTATCTTTATTCAGAGTACTTCTTAAATATTGTATATTTTTTAACCGTGAAAGTATTTTTGAATCAAAGGAAAAAATTTGTTAACCGATACAAATATATGGAAAATATTTTAAAACGCAAGAAAAAATAAAAATTATCAAGGAAACGCGTAGCGTAAGTCGAGAAGGATAGTTAAACGTATCTTAAAAAATACAAAATAAATTTTTACTCAGGTTTTGCTGGAGCTAAGCGACGCAGAATTGGAGGCAGGACTCGGAGTGACACACCCTCTTCACAGGAAGAAGCTTCGTTTAGCTATCGAGGAGCATCGACACCCGAGTCTCGTTCGATATCCATGCATTGCTCAACTGGGTCACACTTGGGTCAGTTCCGAATGGTTGCCTGACCTTGGACTCGCGCAGTATTCCGAAAGTTTCGCAACCAATATGGTGGACGCGCGGATGCTCGATCATCTGAGTAAAAAAGAACTCGAGAAGTTGCTCGGTGTGACCAGGAAATTTCATCAGGCCAGCATCGTGCACGGAATTCATCTGCTGCGAATGCTGAACTACGATCGTCAGGTAAAAATATTTAAAAATATATATATCTGGTAATTTAATATTAAAATAATTTTAAAACAGTCTAAAGTATTTTATGAAGTTTACGAAAAGAGACCAACTTTCAGTCAATGTTGTACAATATAAATATAATGCTGTAAAAATTATTAGAATCGGTTAAAAAAAAAAAAAATATATATTCCTTCATTTTATTTATATTTTTGGAACAGGCACTCGCAGTCCGAAGACATCAATGCGAGCAAGTGGACACGGATCCTCTCGTTTGGACGAACCAGAGGTTCATTCGGTGGGCGAGGAACATCGATCTGACTGAATATGCTGAGAACTTAAAAGGTATTCTAAAACAAGTAATTTTTTGTTACAAGCAATTATATACGCTCGCATTCTTTTAAAATTTTTAAATATTTTAGGCATACATAATATACAGTATCAAAGAATTAAATACACTAAATCTAATAAAGGAATATTTATAAGTATAGCATTAAAAGTAAACATTTAAAAATAACCCGACGAATAATTAAATTTTTCAAAGATTAAAAAAATGATACCATTTCTTTTTTCATGTACCACATTATAGAATCTTATATTTTTATTGCAATATTTTAAGGAGTCTTTAATTGATAAAGTGTCTTAGTAGTTACCTTCCATGTTTGTTCGTGCAAATTAATATTTAATCCACAATACAGATTCAGGTGTGCATGGTGCTCTGGTCGTGTTGGAGCCATCCTTCACCGGCGACACCATGGCCACGGCTTTAGGTATACCACCAGCGAAACACATGATCAGACGACACCTCACCGCCGAATTAGAAGCCCTCGTCGTTCCAGCAAGGTACCCAGTCTACTATCATCCAGAGGCCACATTGGACAACGTTCACTAATCGACATAAACGTCGTTCCTCGTTCGGATAAACGAGATCGACGTCGATAACACGATTCATCTTCGTCTTCGAGCTCTCATTTTAATTATTCTTGCCTCGACAGGGACTATTCCAACATTAATCTCACGTTAAAAATGACATTTTACTGCCAGTATTCATAGACACGCCACGAATAGAATAATCGAACAGTTTCGGCAGTGAAATGAAATATTAATTATCGAGTAATTTCATTAGACAAGTAATAGAGGGAAAAAAAATATATATATAAAAGTTTGGGAATTTTTGAGATGCTGCTGTGGTACTCTCTCTTAACACTGGAACTACCGACGATTAAAGTATACTTATTTCTACCGAAGAATTAAAAATAATAAGTATTTAAAAAAAAAAAAAAAAAATTGTAAGATGCAAGGGAAGTAAATCTTTTTTTTTCTTTTTTTCTTTTTCATACTCGTTACAAGAAAAACAGAAAAACTTTGTTTAAGAGTTTATGCGAGAAACAAAAAACCAGTCATTTTGACTACGTGGATAGTTCTGGTGTTAAATTAACTACTCAGAGCAGACATCTTTGATAATTAGTGTCACAGCTTGTCGGTATATTTTAGGGAAAAGTCGCTTGGTAGCGATAAACGCGTCGCTTAAACGAAATTTCGCTTGTGTTAAAAAATGAACGGTAGAGTTAGAATCTTCGTGGATCGTTTTCGACCGTGTTCTATTTAAAAAGAAAAAAAAGAAAAAGAAAAAAAAAATATTTCATGAATTGTCGCTGGAATATTGTCAATTATCTTACACGAACGGTTACGTCGCGCAGGTTTGTACGCACAGAGACGATCAGAACGCGAGTATTTCTCTAATATTGACAAATTTTACAAAACAATTCGTAAACGATTGAAATTCTCGCGAACGCTCAATAATGTGTTTGCAGGATAATGTTAGCTTTAAAGAAACGTTGTTATTATATACGAAGTCTCACTTTTCCAGGGTTTATACCTTTTAGTCTGTTCGATGATATTGGATAGAAGATATTACCGATATTAAAGTTTAACCGATATAATATTTCCGATCTCGAGGATTGTATATAGTTAAAGGGGCGAGCTTAAAAAAAGTAACTTGCATTGATTAGGGTCGATATCAAAATTTCCGCTTCCGTCGAAGCATTTTTTTAAATAGGAAAAGTATCGTTGTCGGGAGATTGTAAATAGTTAAGAATTTAAAGGGAGATTTATTACGGTCGTGGTTGATTCAACGATGCGCATATAGTTACGATTCTACGATTCATTTTGGGGAACTCGACGAACTAAATTTAATTCTTTTAAAAGAATGGCTAATTTCTGCGGAGAGTAGTTATAAAAATTGCAATCAACCGTAGTAGTATTCGAGGTTTAACAATTTTTTACAAGCTTCATCCGTGTTTTAACTCCAACAAAACAGTTGTGAAAAATGAACGCAGGGTGTTCTGTAAGTAACAGAACGCAGCTTCCATTCTACGATAATTTATTTAATTAATTCACAATTCTCGTAAATTTTCAAACATAATTTCTTTCCTAGAAATACAATTTCCGCTTTGTCCTGTTTTGTTATTTAAAGTTGTTCATTTTATTCTATTTTATTCTTCTTACCTTCTCATTCGATACCAGTGACGGAACACTCTGCACAATGAAAGATTGAAAGCAAAAGAAAATACCTTACCCCAGTTTTTAAAATTACTCTGCGCAGCCTAAGATAAAACTGTACCATTCGTTCCGACAGACTGACATACTTGGGCACCGTACATATGATTAAAAAAAGAGAAAAAAGAAAAAAGAAAAAGTTTAAAAAGTGTTAGGAGACGAGCACAGACGTTACGATGCTGAAAACACACGATAAGATATAAAAGAGAGCTATGAAGAGGTAAAACGTGCACGCCAGTCTAAGAAATCTCGACTCGGCGTGAATGGCCGGTTAAAACAATGCAGTCGAGATCGCTTACGACTGGTGGCTAGTATGTAAGTACTCATCCGTAATACACACGCCATACTTGGATATATCGGGAATACACACACGTATATACAGTACAGAACAATCTCGACATTAATGTACATATACAAACATATGCAGTATACTCGATGGAAATTATTCTTATTGATAACATTGTACTCGGCACCGCAGCGATTCGCTGGGTCTGCAGTCCACTCGATCGCGGATCCATCGGTAATGTCTCTCATTAGCTGAGCCGTAGCCCACAGCTGCTGCCTGCACTGCACTGCGCTATGTACAGCACACGTTACTATTAGTAATTCTGGTGTAATCTGTGGCTAAAATATATTTCTTTTTTCTTTCTATCTTTCTCTCTTTCTCTCTTTAAATCGACTATTTTAGAAGCATTCCTCGTCGAGGTTTACTCGAGAGACTAAACTTTCTTTAAATTCTATTGAAATTTATTATTCTTGATCGAATTCGAACAAGCATCGATACCAATGGTTCGTGATACATTTTTTAATAAATATTGTTGGACAATATTAAATTAGAATGGCTACGAAGAATGTCGTTGGTTCTTAGTTGGAGCAAGAAAGTATCTATGGGGTTTCTTCAAACGAAATTGTCATGGATTACACCAGTATGCATTATGGTTCCTTTAATCTTTTTCTAATTTGCCAACTTTGATATTTACATTTTTTGATTGTTCGGTGTTTACTCCAATCGAATGGCCAGCCTCTTTCGATGCGTCTCGGTCGATCCCTCGTGAACGACCCTGCGCATTCTGGCGTCCAGTAAACATATATTACATTCTTCTATATCGATGGTGCACAAAATGCTTGTGTATGTATATTTATGTTGTAACTAGATATTCATTATGATACATATCTCGTTCTCTATTGTCGAGCACTTGCAGCGAGCCACTGTTCAATTGCCAAGTACCGATTCATCACGATATATTTTGTGTGCCAAAAGTTTTCGAGTACCTTCCCGTGCACCAATATATTTCCTTAGCATTCCGTGCACCTATAGAAAAATTCACCAATTCAATTTTAACCTCTCCTTTTTACGATCAATGGTAAATTCGAAAATTCTCCGAAACGTTCTTCACGCCTATCAAAGATTTATCAAATTTTCAACAAATTCAACATTCGGTTACCTATTTCTATATTTCTCTTCGATTTACGCTTTCGGAGGATCGAACCGTCCCTCTTCCCATAGAAAAACCCATGAGTTAGCTTCACCAGCCCATCGCTCACGAAATAAGAAGAATTCAATGAAACTAGAATAGCGAAACGAAATTTTTTTAAAACTTGGGAGAGAGGTTCGCTGCAAAACGTGCCGAACGTGTGTGTGTCCGCGGTGTCGCCAAGGGTGTGTGGATATAAAGCGGTCAGGATGCGTGTACGCAGAAGAGCGTGCATGAAGCGTGGTGTGCGTGTGTGTAGAAGTCAGCTGGAGGTGGTCCCGAGGAACAGCACCGGCGGAGGTCGTCCTATGAGCACCGTGAGCGCAGGCGGTAGCCTTGGTCGTGGAAGCAGGGCGCTGCACCTTCAGCATCATCAGAGCTCCCTGTCCGCCCTTCACATGACGGCCAATCACTCGGGCACGGTCGATAGACGCAGATCCAGCCTCAGGGTAACGTACCGTATAGATTCAAAGACACCTGGTCCATTCATCACTGCACCGGGAGCTCGGTGGTATTTCTCGTTTTTCTGTCCGTACTCTTCCTCGAGCTGGTGCAGGGCACGGTATGATTCTTGGCAGATCGCTGTTCGCATGTTGCGTTACATATTTTGAAAGACAAAATATTTTTTAAACCGGTACTGTCCGTATGTACAAGCTGTATTAGATTTATGCATCGATAAAATATTGTTAACTTAATCGTAGGATTTAAAATGACCGGTACTGTCCAAGAGGGTGTTATGTTTGCAACAAAATTCAAGCGTCGATAAAATATTATTCGTCTACCCAAGGGAACCACAATATTGCTCAGAACATAGCTTATAGTGTGCCCTTTATGACAAAATTTGTTTCGTCCCGATATCTCGATTAGTTTCCGAGATATAAAATTTTAAAGAATTCACTGAAAACCTAAGGGTTTATGAATGAACGCTTGACCCACATTTTTTCCTGGAAACGCGTACGCGCAGTAGTAGTGGTAGTAGTATTAGTAAACAAACCGCTGACTCGGCACGTGTCGCTGACCACCACGTGGTCCCGCAGCTTGGGATAGGTCAGCGATGCGTGCGAGAAGGACAGAGATAGCGAAACGCGAAAAAATAGGATTCTCTTCCAACGACGATATCTCGGTAACGGAGAATCGTATCGGGATGAAACAAAGACCATCTTAAAGGGGAAGATTTCTAGTTTCTTCCTTGTAAATTTTATTTAATAATATTGAAAAATTTGGGAGTAATTAATTATCAAAGTTTTATGAATTTCAATTGGTTTCTTACCGATATTTTGAGACGTAACTCGCAATAAATGCATATATTTTTACATATCGTTAGAGACAGCGATGCAATCAATTATTGTTAACGTTAGGAACAGTTGTTGGAAGCCTTGGACGGTACCGATTGTTAATATCTTTAACGTTGAAGTTTAGGAAGTCTTATTCGATGAAAGAATTTGACGAGAAGCGATCTGCTTTGAAAGATATCGTAGTTATCAATGTTATCGGTCGCGGATGGCTTTCTTGGCGTACATTTTAACAATATTCGAATACGTTGATAACAGTAGGACACGTAACGAGATATATTACAACCGTACGTGGAAGGCCATCGTTGACGAACATTGTTACACGGTCGTGCATTCAAACATCATCCGCAGTTGTTGCTCGAATTAACTTTGTTAAACGCGTCGATTATTTTAAACGAAAATCTGTTTCATTGCTCGTAATAATTTAATTCGTTGTTCACTCGATATTGGATATAATTCGAGCCACTGCTAGTCAACAATTTTTCATGCACATCTTTTTTTAAACTGTCTTCGCATTGATTTCTCATAATTTCTCATAATTTCTCATAATCTCGTTTGTATATATCGACTTGTTTACTCATTTTATTTCTCATTGGCACGATTGCATGGCATCGCTTAGGTAAGGACGCTCGCGCAATATTTTCATTCGGATAACCCCTGTCTTGACACATCCCCCCATAAAATTTAATCCTTATCGAGAGTAGCGTACACTTTGTAGATATAGATTAAACGTATCTCGAATAGAAGTCAACGAAGAGAAAGCAACGAAAAGAAAAAAGAAAAAAAGAAATACTGAAAAATCATCGAGCATCATTGTTATTAACGAGTAAATACTACGCAAACATCAAGCTTCATTCATTATTGGCTGCTTCGAGCAATCACGATACTCATAATCGTAAAAGATCCGATGAAAAAGAAAAGAGGAAAAAAATAGATGTATTAAATTTTTAGTCGTTCGTCAACATGAACCAAGGATTAACGGTTTCGAAATGAGGGACGCAGAAAGTAAAAGACTATTCTATAACTACAAATGTGACTGAATCTTAACACGATAAGGGTTAATAGCTGTGAGCTATGAGCTCTACCTAACGTTAATCATTGTCCCTGCATCCTGTGGATCGTCGCAGACCTGCAGTCTTCTTTACTTGAAAAAGGTTCGGTATATATGTATATATTTATATATACGTATATGTATCTAGATCTGTATTTAGTTCATCGTTTCTTTCGCCACGTTTTCTATACATATCACTGTATCGTCATAGGGGTCCCCCAGTGATGAGTTTCAACTCGATTCAAATTTGCGTTCGTCTTCGTTCCTCCAAGTTTCCTCTGTGGATCGTTACGATTGTAACAATTTAAAGAGAAAAAGAAAATAATCAAACGGACTCAATTTCGTTTATTTATTCTTTTGTTTTATCTCAAGAAAAGCTTGAATTTGGTATTCTCGAGGAAATTTGAGGAGAGTAGTTCTGTGAAGGAATGTGTAAAGGAAACGATGATTGCTCTGTGTTAGTATAATATAGAATATCGTTTATAGAATTTTAGATATACATTTTTTTTTTTTATTTTTGTCCGACCTTTTTGTGGAATGAGAAATTTAGTTGAACAACGAATCTCGATAAATAGACGCGATCTATCGCGACCTTACACGTTCCAGATTTGATAAAAAGAAAAAAAAAAAAAAAAATACTCCAAAGTAACGAGACAACCTCCACGTACTCAAACATTTTTTATAATGTCTCTTGGTCAATTTAGAATGTCTGGATTTTAGCGAAGTGCCTGGGAAATTCGTGTGACACGTCCGATTAACCCTTTGCCCTGTAATCGCGAGTCACAATCGTGACGCAGACGATGGTTCAAATGCAATAAAGGCACACCGTATTTGTATCAAAGTTTAACTTCAATCTCAACTATTATTTTAATTTAAAAGATTGATGATCAGCAAATACGGTGCTCTGCTTTTGACACTGAAAAAAATCGTAAGGCAAAGGGTTGGGAGATTCGTTTTATCGATTCATGCTGTTACGATTATCGGACGCTTCGCTGAAACGTGGACAATTTTCATGGATCTCGACCTCGATCGTACGGACTTCGAAAATACGGGTAAAGGAGCACGAAGCGTTGAACAACGTTGGAACAATTTTTTCTTTTTTCAATCGATCGAATTAAATTGGTGGAAAATTTTCGTCGTCGGTCCGACGAGACCGAGAAACTCGCCTTTTTCGATTCGACACGAAACGATCTGAAATTTTCTTGGAAAAATCGAAGAAAAAAGGCCGACGTTCACGGTACGAGCGTAATATCCTATAATTGTAGGAATTACGCGAACAATCACGGAAACCCTTTTCCCTGTATTTAATTATCTACTTGTAAAACTTGTAAAACCCTCCTAAACGATTCTTCACGATGATCGCAGCGAATATTATTAGCATGTTTCACAGGGATCGTGAGAATTCGCGGAAAATGAGCTTAACTTACAATTAGTCGAATTTAACGAACCGTTCGATCGAATATTTTAATTTCGTAATTCATCGAATTGCAAAGCAACATGTTTTTTTTTTTTTTTTT
>SMSQ01003208.1:0-44212 GCA_019453375.1 Ctenoplectra terminalis | reverse complement strand
GGATCGTGAGAATTCGCGGAAAATGAGCTTAACTTACAATTAGTCGAATTTAACGAACCGTTCGATCGAATATTTTAATTTCGTAATTCATCGAACTGCAAAGCAACATGTTTTTTTTTTTTTTTTAATTGTCTTGCCGTTGTTAGATTGCTCGCAATTAGAAAATAAGTAGAGTAAATAGCACTTTAAGATATAAAAATACGTTTTAGAGAAATGGTCCATTGAACGTGCTATAATTTCCTTTGAGTAGAATTTTAATTTTTGTTATTTTAAAACTAGGTAGCCAATACAATTTTTTTATTTTTATTTTGTTTTTTTCAACAGAGTGCTCGATGAACTACGATATAAAATATCGCGATTCCTAATTATCCTCGATTAATCGATTACTAAATTTCCTTTGAAAAGGCTGATTACGTCGCCGCCACACTGTAAACACTGTACATAAAAAAGCAACGATCGACTATCACGTTCTCCTTTTTCATGTATGTTAATCAGAGTGTCCTGTTTTTAAGGGTACATTATTGTAGTGAGTACTCGTATAGAGAGAAAAACAAAAAAAAGACAAAAAAAGAGAATACGAAAGGCTGAGTGTGCAGACGCTCGATTTTTAGCAACCTAACAATGATTATAACAATGATGAGCCATTCTGTAAATATAAACTGATGATTTTAATGTGGAATTCACGACGTGGGTTCTTAATCCGCCTTGTTTCGTCCTTTACTAGTTGTCGTGGAAGAGCTCACAGGTATGCGGACATAATATATTTGCGTGTACCATGATTGATATATTAGTTTTCCATTTTTATAATTCCTTATAAAATGATTTCGTAGTCGCGATTATGGATTTTCTGTTGGGATCCTTCGATAGTTTAGATCAAACGAACACGTTAAAATTGGCTAATCAGGACCTGATGGTTACAACACTGGGTCGTGTCACAATTGGACCGCAGATTTTTATGCAAATATTTTTTCGGTACGCAAAAAATGTATGAAATATATATTGTAATGATAAAACAAATTTCTAGATCCCATTTATTCGTCCGTCTTCTATAAAAATATGCGTTTGCATAGAAGTTCGTAGTCTATTTATGTCTCAACCCGGTATGAACGGAAAAAAAGAAATTGTATCGATTGATACAGAAGTTAAATTAATATTTTGTCCTCCTTATCAGCCAATCTTTGATCGACTCTTAGTTTATGCATTACTTTATACTCTGACACTTTATTTTCCACTACTCGAAACACTCTTTTCTTTCTTCGCTCATAGAAAATTAATCGTTTCTTCATTTTTCTCTCTCATCCTTTTCCCACCGATCGGTCAAATCGAGACGAATCTTTCGCGCACTGATCCGTGTTGCTCAGAAATTGGTAAACCAAACCAGTTTGAAAAATTAGAAACTTGGACGTAGAAACTTCCGGTTCACTTCTTCGTTGCACGTGCATCCCCGGCTTCTCGTCGCACCCAATCATCCTCCACCTCTCCTTTATTTTCTCTAAACGAAACTGTTTCGAAACCCGTGTGATCACAATTCGAAGCAAAAAGAAGGATAAGGATTTTACAAACCTGGCATCTTGGCCACCCCGGTAGCTCGTTTGCTCGTAGCATCGTCCCCTCGAGGAAGTCGAGATCCACAGATCCTTCGGAGTACAGTAGGCACCTGTGCAACGCGATTGAAGAATTAGTACAATCTCAATGTACAACGTGATAAGATAATTATTATAATTTTCGGTATAAAATATTCTAAGCGCTAACTTTAATTCGTTCAGGAAATATAATCGCGCTCGTGAAATATAATAAAGTTTGATTCAAAACGTGTATATTGAAAAAAAAAGAAGAAAAAAAATCGTAAAGCAAAGGGTTAAAATCCCGAAACTAGTAACAATTTCTCAAAAACTTCACGACACCGTGCACGTTGTCATCACACCGCTCGATATAATATATTTACGCCATAATATGCATATCTCGACGCACAGAGACCTACTGTACTCTCTCATAATCGAAGCCTAAACCAAACTACCATCCCCCAAACCACCAGATTTAATTTCACGAAAAAGAAAAATAAAAAAATGGAAGAAAAAAGGAAAAAAAAAATGTCTACCTCTCAACAGGGATCGTTAAGCAGAGCCTTCGGCCTACGACCGAGGAGCGAGAAGGCCTCGCCATCGTCATCGTCGGACACCGGAAGCCTGGCCAGCCAATACATGAGCAGTGCACGCAGCAATTCACCGCCGCCGCCCCAATTGCCACCTCGGCCGATAACCGGCAACAAGAGACACCGTAGGGTGAAGAGCATAGGCGACATCGACTATATAACGAGCGCAGCAGTGAGCACTCCCGTTTGACAGGAGGGTAGGCCCCAACATCCGGGGCCTTATCGAAGCCTCAGCGAGAGAGGATACTCTTCGTCGTACTCTTCTTCGCAGTACGGCTCGTACTCCGGCTACAGCAACGTTCTCCAAGGCGATCAGTACCAGTATCAGCCGGCTGGTAATTATTATCACCTGAAAGGTGGTTATTATTCGCCACAGAGCACCGGTCCTCCGTTTCCGGGTGTTCAAAGGTACGGAAGCTTGGCCGAGGAGGCCTGGTCGTGCACCACGAAAGACGACACGGCCAATCAGAAGGCGAACCCTAGGACTTATCTGGCTTAGCTGGTCTTGGAGAAGTTCATGGTGGTGTTTAGGTGACGACGACCGGTCGTCGCGTCGCGTTTGAAACGGCTTTTTGTTTCTTTTTATCGATTAATTGGCCGATAAGGCGTTAGGATGTTATCTATGGACTGCGAATTATTTTCACAGTTCATGGTTTCACGGATACGATTAAAGAAAACTCTTGTAAAAGGGCTATAAATTTTTTCTAACATTATTCGTCTATACCACTTCAATTAAAAAAGAAAAAAAAAATAGAAGGTGCATAGGCAATTGTTTTATCGGATGAATTATTGTAAGTATTATATTTTTGATTCATTTATATATTTTTTGCACGTTACGCGCATTCTATGCATCGTTGCGTTTACTTTCAAATTTTTTATGGAACGGAAAAAAATTCGCAGTCTAGTTGTCAGGGGAATGAGCTGTGATTTAGCTTGGAGCATGAGTCAGGTTTGCTTGGTTGCTGGATGGACGTTGTTTAACCCTTTCACTGGTGAATCGTTGATTTTAGGGTTGGTTGTTGTCGTCTTGAAAGTTACGGAGACCTGCAGCTGGAAGAAATGATAAAAAAAATTCAGTGTTTATTTTATCGCGTTAAATCAATTACTATTTAATTCGATTCGAATTTAACTTCGTTTCCTTAGGATATGAAAATTTAATCAATTCTTTCACGGTGATTCCCGAGGAACTGCTGAACGTGGCAAATGTAGGAATCTAGAAAATATTGCCCACTTTGGTATGAAATATAAAACGATAAGTAACGTTAAGATTAATTTAAAGACTGTAATTAATATTAACAGGAGTGAAAGGGTTAATCGGGTTATCGGTCTTACTGAAGATTATACGATAAAAATAATTGTGTAATAGTCAGAAAACTTGGATGAGAGAACCTGCTGTGCCTATGAGGACACGAGAATAAAAAATACCTATTACGTACGTTCGAAAGTGTGATATAATCGAAAAACAAGCTTAATTTGTTCAAAGAAAAAGACTTCGGCGAGAAGCAAAAGATTAGAATTTATTTTTCTTTTCTTTTTTTTGGTAGACATCGATAAAGTTTAAAAAAAAAAAATCCTAGAAATCAACAAGCTCCTCAGACCTCATCAGTTAAGGATAGTTTGGTCAGTTTTAATTTTATAAATCAATCGAATCGATCCAAGAATCACAATTGCGTTTCAACGTTCGAAATATACGTATCTAGACGCCTGATCGCACAGAAGCAAGCAGGGGCTTCCATCGAATTACACGTTGATGTTCAAGACATACGTTCAGCGAAACGACAAACATTCCAGTCACTGTTTCTCGAGAGAAATCACAAAGAATAGGCGAAGACCTGTTTCATTTATCGACGAAGGAGTCTAGCGTAGTTAGGAGAAAGAAAAAGAAAAATCGACGACCACGATGGAGTCAGTTTCAATCCTTCTTCGAATTATGGTCGGCGATCGGTGATCGATTGATCAAAGTTCTAAGATTAAGTCGTGTAGGACCCACTGCAACTCCCGTAATTCGAAGAAGAGTTAAACCTTAACCAAACGAGGCAGAGCCTGAGATATCCCAATTATTTTCTACTCAAATAACAGAGATCTAGATTTTTAAATAAGAAAAAAGATTTCGATTTTTTTAAATGGTATCCATTTTTAATTCTACATTTAATTCTTAAATCAAATAAACATCGCCTCTATAAGAATTTCATAGAGCTCCTCAGACTCCACCTCACCAATTAAGGGTTGAAATAATAAAAAGCGATCGATAACATGTACTATTCATTTACTTTTTTTTTTTTTTGCAAATCGTACGTAAGTTTGCTCGATCTTCGAAAGGAACCAGTCTATTTTCTCTGCCAACTTTCGTTATCGTTTTCTACGTTGGTGATATACTTGTACATAATTATACATTAAATGAAACGATGAGAGAACGAAATTAAATATTCTCTTCTTTTTTTTTTTTTTTTGTTTCTTTCAACGCACACGGAGAAACGATGTTTACGAATGGTTCCGATATAAAGTAATAATAATAATAATACTAATAATAGTAATAATAATAATAATAATAATAATAATAATAATAATAATAATAAAAGAGCGAATTAAATATATCATTTACAATAATATGTAACAAGAGTTCGAGTGATCATAGGATAAAAACAAGCAGTACGTGTTATGGTGTAATTAATTGTATAACTGTTAAAAGAAAACGCGTGCATGTGCCGATTAATAGTCAACGATGTATTTATACAGCCGTGTACACGGTATTAATTATTATACAAGGTGTTATAATAATTAATATCGAAGAACGTTTGATATTCTGGATCACGTTCGTGCCAGAATCTAATCGAGTCCTAGGTCAGGATTAATTATTAATTACGCTTGCGTATCGGGACGACCATATTTTGTAGATAAAAGAAAAATTTTTCAAATAGTTGATATTTATTCGTAGGATTTCTTATTGTATTTATGCTCGATGGTAAGTTATATATACAGTCAGTCGCGAAAAACCACGTACAATCCATGAACTTGAAATAATTTAGCGAAGACTGCGGATTTTTATGCGAATTCATATTTTTGAGAATATATTTAAAAAAGAAAAAGGATAGAACATCGGTAGAAAATTATTTCGCTTATCGATTAGTATCTCGATAAAATAAATAATTTTGTAATACCTAGTATAAGTTGGTTCCGGGTCATTTTAAAATAGCTATTTAAACATTTCGTCTCAGCAGTATTGTATTGTTTTTCTTTTTTCTATTCGATCGTTTAATTTGCTATAAATTTGAATAAAGTTCGATAAATGAGATACAGTATTCGATGGATGTACGTAAATTTTTGTGACTGACTATACTTGAGTTGAACAATTTTGGATACGTAAATTCGTTTAACTCGTGATCCAGTATTATCGTCGTTTATTTATCGATAAACGACGAATGAATACTAAACCAGGTGTAATCTTACTCACCTGTCGCATACCTAAGTAATTTATTCGAATAAATTAGTTTAGGTTTTTAATTTATTCGACGCGCACCCACACGATATTAACGATATCGATCGACAATTTTTAATCGACGACAATTGTAACATTTGCTTTATGGATGTCTCTTAAACGATAACGCGACCAATGAAATCAGATGAAACAATTGTAAATGTGCTCAGTATCGTCTGTATATATTTGTGTGAGTTGTATCTAAATATTTGGGAGAAACGAAAATAAACGAATGCCTTCACTTCTGTGCAAAATTAATATCTTCTTCTCTGTATTTTTCAAACGTTACAAAAACATAATAATAATCAATCGAAGTTTATTAAAACTTTGTCATTCACTCATCACATGTGTTCAACAGTGTTCATTTTTGTGTTCGTAATAAAAGTATAAAAAGCTGTGAACAGTTCGTTGCTTAACGCATCAATGCATTCGAATAAAAATTGAACAATTTTTCCCAATACTTCGAATATCTTGCTTTTACGAGAAAAGCGTATACTTATACCATATTCCTTTAAATTTCCCTTGCAATACAACCATAAGAAATAAATAGCATCGAATAAGAACAGCCAAGGCTCGTTGCAACGTTGCGTTATAATTACAGCAATTTTAAAAATTGTAGTTAATACATCTACTGCGTTATTCATATGTTTCACATCTTGTAATATATCATTAAAGTAGCTAACATCGGGTAGTTGTTCATGTGGGAATTGATTTTTTGTAAAGTGTTCGTTTAACAGTCTTTTTAATAAAATTTTCAGGGTGATCATCAGATCGGCTCTTTCATCAGTCGTTTTCGAGGAACATGGTTGCGTTACATTATACACACGTACACCTGTGGTCAATAAATTTCCTGTGAACGCAACAGGATCTATGAATTTTTTATTATTTATAACGATATTATCATTCTGGTATCTCGTCGAGAAGTTTCCGTTCGAGCATAAGTTATTCAAAAAGTTGAAGAAATCTTCTTTATTGTCAACTGTTTTTACTTTGTACGTGATACCCTCATCTCCGCCATTTTGCATTTTAATTTTATTGAATTCCTCTTTAAAACGATTGACGCGCAAAACATTCTTAAACCTTTCAAGTACGGTACCTTTAGATGTCTGTATAAGCTCGCTGGCTAATTTTGTGTTTACGAGGATATTGCTGAAGAATAAAACATGCGAAGTGAAAAGAACCGCATCGAAGAAATCAATTTTCTTTTCCCTCTTGTATTTGTCGATTAAGCAATACCCTTGGTAGGCTATGCCAATACCATTTATCGTTAGATTACCAAATATCACAGAATTATACGCTATCTTGGCTGCAGTACTTATAGTGCCCCTTGCAACAGCTTTAGTCATAAGCAAGGTTCCTCCGCTTGCTCCAAACGCCAAAGCTGTACTACTTATCCCAAGCCAGGCAGGAAATGCATTTTTATCTATGGGACTAATAGACTGTTTGTGTTTGGCGAGATCTACTAATTTTTGTGAACTTCTACCTGCAATCCATGCTCCGTTTATCCCACCATAAATGAAACCTAATAATAATAATAATCTCATTTAACGTAACGTAGAAACAAAAATAACGCAACTGTATAATTTTAAGTCGTCTACAAATAAAATAATTTGCACCTGTTGTAAGAACAGCTGGTGCGACAGGCGTCAAAAAACTAGCAACACCAAATCCAACGGTACCACAAATGGACAATACACTTGCAGCAACATCGATTCCCTTAAGGATTCCATGTTTAACGGTACAAGCAGGTGATTCTAATATTTCTACCCATACGGTTGAACTGGATTCTGCTACTTTATAGTTTGGATCGCATCGATAAGAACCACATTTTGGTAAAATCATACTGCATTTAGGTAATGTATTATTTGTTACATAATCATTCCAGCTTTTATATATTCTTCCTCCGTTGTCGACATACCATACTTTGCATGCTTCCTTTCTTAATTTAAATACTGGTAACACACAAATATTATGAGATTCATTGTTCTCGTTCTTAGATTTCTTTGGAACTTCATGAAGAAATATTACGTTAAATATAATTCCAACGCGAATGAGATTGTTCTGTTTTTCCATTCCATATTTTATTATCTTTTGATACATTATATCTATAACTTTACACATTTCCTTATCGTATACTACTGTATTAAATATATTTTTCTGCCAATTGCTGTGCAATAAAAAACTCTCTGAACTAATTGAATCTTCTGTATCTTTATCAATGTTTGGAGGGCCAAAAAGGGCATATCCAATCTGTTGTCTTATAAGCATATGATCTTTAGAATCATATTCAAACCAATCGGGAAGAAGCTCGTAAAAATGTTGGTGAAATTTTTTAGCATACTTTATTGCTTTTTTCTAAAACAAATAAAATATAAATAAAAGCTTGAATAAACAGCTACTAAGTAATTATAAGAATATTAAAATTTACCTTTTCAATCTCAAAATTGGCCATGATGATCTTTAAAAATCTCAACAGGAAAATATGTTCCTTGATTCTGAAAAATAATATTAATATTTCTCGAATTATATCGCCTCTATATATCGCATTAAAAATAAGTACTACACCAGCTACGCGTAAAAGCCAAATATAACGTATATTTAACAGCGAATAAATATATCTATTTCGATAATATTAGATCAACAAGCTATGGGTACAATGTCATTGAAAAAACTTTGTGTATTGTTTACTTACGGATAACGGTTATATAAATTATGATTTATACGTACCTCAAAGTTCAAACAGTTATTCCAAAGAAGAATGTTCATAAAACAGGAAGCTTACGGTAGTTCATGCATCACAGGAAATCCCTGTTGGTACAACAGTCTTCACTCGCGTGACATAAATATATACGTGAATACAATTTTAAATAAAGTTACTTTATGCGGAAAAAGAAAGAATATACTTATCTTTAAATATGTATCCTACAAAACTACTATTATTAGTGACTAGTAAAAATAGTTAATTTACTAAAATATGCTAACTAAACGATTTAAATAGAAATGTGTAGAAAAAAGTGTACATATTGCCTCTTAAAAGAAACATATAAACGTTTAAAAAAGTTAAATTTGTATTTTTTCTGTCGATACCAGCGTCATCTAGCGGCAACAGGCATGAACTAACATTTTAATCCCACTTTTTATTTAAACGCTTAGTTATCGACTTCCGGTGGTCAAATAAAACCTGAGAATCCTTGCTACGAGATAACGTTCGTTTAATTAAAATTCATCCAACGTTTGATTAGTTATAAACAATTAAAGACGACGCAAAGTTAATAGCTTTTGAACCAATGGATGTATATAATGAAACTTTACAGGCTCCGTTAGTTTATGCTTTAATTATAAACTGAAAAAGAAAATAATACTACTTTTTTTACCTTCATTTTTACAATTTTTTTACATTTTTCATTTTTTCTCCTCAGCTTTGGAATAACTTAAAAATTTGACCCGAAATATTTCATGAAATGTTAGTAAAATAATAAATAGTAAAATTATGTTAAGGTAATATTTTTTCAATTAATTTTGGACAACCACCTACAAATAAAAAGATAGAAACAATTAGAGCCACTGATTTAAAACAATAATTTATTTTGTAAAGAACTATCTTATCGATCTACTATGCCTAATGGACAGGTTATTGCATCTTCTTCCTTTAAATAGTAATTGTCGCTTACAATATCGACCAAAATTACTAAAACGTGGCTAGTAATACATCCTAACATTATTCAACGTATTTACAAGTTGCATCCTCGCCATAGAAGCTCCCTTATTTTTTTTTTTTTTTTTCTTTTTCATATTCTTTTTTTTTTATTTATTTAATAAGAAATAACGACACTTTATGTTACAAGTTCGTCCAGGTAGATCGTAGGATATACTTCAATATACAAAATGTAACATTTACACAATGTTAACGATCAACGCAAAGACGACCAACGTGTTGAACAATTAAATTCAACGCTGCAATTTATTTCTAGCATTTAGTACAAAGTAAAACTATTTATTAACAAAATATAAATGATCGTTCACGCATAACTAAGCTAACAGGGTAATCAAATACGTACAACAATATTGTACAGCTTGTAAATTTTTCTAAACGAATAGAAACATTGGAAAAATATATATACAAATTGTTGTAGCTATTATTAATAGGATATCGTATCCGTTTTATCAAATTGCAAAACACTTGGGATTGCAAACTGTACTGTACCGCAAAATAAAATATTTTGTAATATTACCGTTGCAGCAATTTTTACAATTATTTCATACTCTATATCTCTATCTTACATTCTATCGCATAACTCCGTGAATAAAATAATTGTGGAACAATAACGATATTTTTTCCATAACTTGGTTATTCAGGAAGTTGATTATCTACGTAACAAAAATTGACGTGAACGATCAGTGTTCCAGTTAATTATAAAACATTCTCGTAAAAACATTTTAATCAATGAAATTGAACAATCATTACTGCAAACGTAACTTTTCTTCGATAAAAATACTTTCAAAACATAAGATTATTTATCATCGATAAATCCTATTAGGAAGATCCCTATTTTGAGATTAAAAAAGAAAGAAATCAACTATACAATACAAACAATAACTTCACTTTATAAAATAAATTACCATTGTCTTCTTATTTTTTTAAAAAAGACAAATGATAAATGAAGTTAACATGGTCATCGATAGACGACCACTTTATTCTAAGGAAATCATAGTGGTCTCTTCTTTTATTTTTATTCTCACAGACTAATTACAAAATTATTATTTATTAAACGTGAAATAATCACGATTCTATTTTCTCGGAAACACTTTCTCCTTCGAGTTCAGTTTTTAATTTTTTCTCTATTTCTAGCTGCTTGTCTGCCTCTCTATTGTCCTGTTCCACTTGTCCGTCCACGTTAATCTCTTCCTCTTCGTCTGCGACTTCCGGTAACAGTTCCTCCTTCACTGTAACTTCATTCTCACAATTTCTTTCTTCCGTGTCTCTTGGTTTCGATTCAATGGTGTTCTGTGCATTTTCAGGAGGTGAAGATACTTCTCCTGGCCGGTGGAACGTCAGCATATGATGGTCGAGCTCTGCTCTGAAGAAGAACTTGAGGGTGCACTTGGAACAGTCGTATGGACGAGCTCCTAAACCATGTTCTTGGAGCATATGGTTCTGAAAAATTAATAATTTAAGTGTTTTAATCTTTTTAAAAACACAGTTAAGAAAATATAACTTTTTAAAATAAATCTTTAAACGTTTGTCAAAAAGAAATGTTTATTCGGTTTTTTATTTTCAAATTTTCTTAGTAATTAATTTAACATAAAGAAGGCTTTAAAATTTATAAAACTCGAGTGGCGATGAAAAGTATTTGCTGCTATAATAATTTAGTACATGGAGCATTGGTAAGCAAAAAGAATATTGGAAAAATAATATTAAAAGTAAGATTATAATTGAATAAAAATTGTAGAAAAAAGAATATTAAACGTGTCGTAAATACCTGAAGGCCAATAGGTGCAGTGAAGAGAGACTGGCAAATGTAACAACTAAGAGCAGCACATCCGGCAAAAGTGTGTTCTATTAAATGACTCTGCAATTGTAATGGACTGCTAGCTTCAAATAGGCACAGATGACATCGTAGAGCCTCGATGGAAGCTTTTCCGGAAGCCTCCAAGTGTTCCTTCCTCACGTGCTGTTGAATCTTCGCCTCTGTTGGAAACGACATCTGAAGAATGAAACAAATTCTTAATAAATCTTCTATTGCTATGATAATTCAGAATTTGGCTATCGATATTAGAACGAAAGCAAAATAGGACCAGGCTAATTATTTTCCAACACTTGTGCAATTATAATATATTTAAATAATTTATAATATTTATTTCAGCCTTAAGAAACAGTAAAATCAATTTGCATTACCTGACACTGTATACACGTGTACGTGTTCGAAGCAGCTCCAGCCTTCTCGTGCTCCACCATCCTGTGCTTTTCCACTTCTTCAAGATCTTCGAACTTCACTCCACAATCCTGACACCTTTTACTATCGTTCACTTCACTCCTATCTTCCTTAAACCTACTCTCAGACTCCCATATATCCCTGGAACCGTCCCATTGACCATCCTTACCACTCGATATCCAAGGACGATCACATTTCGACCTAACAGGCTCGTAAGGTGAATTAAGAATCGGTAAACCTTGAGAGTGTCGTATGTAACAAGACTTGCAGACTCGCAACGATTGTCCTCCTCCACTTATGTGATTTGGAGGCAGATTAACGAACTCGTCGGCTGAATAATCTCTTAAACAGAGACAGCAAGTCGGATTTTGGCTCTTCTGATTGGGACTCGGACTAGATCCCACACTGTGAGACCCGGTCGAGGCTCTCAAATGGTGCCTGGCGTGGAGACGACACTCCAAGTCACTGATCAACGTCTGTCTGCAAACTACACAGGCTGCAGGAAGATGAGGAAGGGAACCGTCCAGTCTCTGCTGAGGATCCACGTTTTCCAGACTATGTCTTTGAACATGCTCCAAAAATTGTGACTCCGATGCCAAGTTTCCTCGACAGACAATGCAGGTGTCGCTCAACTGAATTTTACAATGCTTCTGCAACTTGTGCTCTGCAAGGATCGCTCCTGATGGACAAACCTCGTCGCATATGTTGCACTTGTGGCGTCCCCCAGGCTCGTTCGAGGCGTGTTGAATCCTCGTATGGGACTCTAATTCGGTTCTAGAGCGACAAACTTCTCCACAGTACGCACAGGTCATGCTTAAGTTAGAGAGAGACTTATTTTGGAGCTTGGCCGGAGCATGAGCGAGCTTCTTGTGGGCTTGGAGTTCCGCTTCGTTGGAGAACTCTCCTCTTTCGCAGAGATCGCATTGCTGGGAAGATGTATTGGTGTAATTGGGGCGTTTATTGTTGTTGTCCCGTTGGTTTAGAGAGTTGTTGTTGCTGGAAGCTGGGGAACGTCCCCTTTTCTGGGGCTTGGGCTGAAACAGGAATATCAAATATTATGAAACGATATTATGAAACTTCAATATTTTTATTCGTCTCTAATTTGAAACACAACTCATGTCGTTTACGAAATTAATACGACGTACCTCTTCCTGCAACCTCGGTGGTCTACCAATCCTCCCATTCTCCCTAGAACTACTCCTCGCAACACCCTGATGCTCGCTAGAATGATGCGCCTGAGCAATATGCCTGTCCAACAAGAACTCCACAGCGAATCCTTCCCTGCAAACCGGGCACCTGTACAAACTGGCCGAATGACTGGCCAAATGAAGCTGCAATTCAAGCTCGGAGTTGCAACAGATCCCACAGAAAACGCATCTTGGGCCCGAGCTGGTTGTAATCCCAGGCGTGGAAGCAGGACTTCTTGCCACAGGACTGTTGTTCGACACCGTAGGAGGTGCATGGACGTTCCTCACGTGATTCGCCATTTCAGACTCGCTTCTGAAGAAGCTCTTACCCTCTCCTGGCGCGTTACCAGGAGAATTTTCGTTATTAGGCACCGTGCAAGCGTTGCACCGATAAATCCTGCACTCCTGGCTGTGTTTCACAGCAAAGTGAACTTGTATGGCCACTCTGGAGTCAAACGTGTCTCTGCAAAGGGCGCATCTGTAGAGATGATGAGCATGGCTGTCGAGCAGGTGCCTCTGAAGAAGATCAGGATGAGGATAAAGCTTCTTGCAAGCACCGCAAGCGTACTCCTTGCTAATTTGTCCAAGATAGTGCTTCGTTAAGTGTACCAACATGTCTTCTCTGTCTTGGAAAGTGGCCTCGCACTTGGGACAGGGGTGTCTGACGACGTCGTTTCGATGATCAGCTTGGAGATGTCTAGCTAGGTGCTCTCTGAATGACTCGAAGTCCTTCAACGCTGCTCCGCACTGGCCGCACAACAGTGTTCCAGCAGTGTAGTTGCTTTCAGTGCTGGCAGAATGTTTGCTGGTTAAGTCTGCTGGCTCAGAGGACGTCTGTTCCCTACACTTTTGACTCCTGGAGCTTTTAGAATCGTACGTTCCGTTCATCTTGGTGTCCACGTAGTCCCTGCCTTCTAGGAGACCCACTCTTCGATTCTCGCAGTGTTGGAGGACATAGTGTTCGGCGTAAGCTGCTGCAGAGGCGCAGGGAATGCCACAGAGAGGGCACATCATAAGAGCAGAGCCAAAACCGTCGGTTCTATGGATCGAAACTAGATGATCCCTTAAGGAGCCAAGAGTGGAGAATTTCATGGTGCACTGGTTGCACGTGAACGCGTTTTCGTAGTGATCCTTCTCGATAGACCTCTCCGAATCCTCCTGGTATTTCCTCTCGTGATCCTTCGAGGATCCTTCGGGACGGTCCGAAGTTTTTTCACGCTGATAAGCCAACTGTTCGGTGGTTCTGTTAGGCGACGGGGACACCGCCACTGTTTCTCCGCTTAGAATAGCCTGGTGCATCGTGTGCACGTGCATCTGGAGCTGTTGCATGCAGCTGAAAGAGTCTCTGGTGCAGTACATGCAGGCCAATTTTAACGGAGAGCTCAGAATCGGAGTCGTCGAAGCACTGCCCTGAGAGCTTTTTAAGCCAGTCTTTGGGTTCAATGTCAAGTTCAAAGACGGCGAAGGCGAACTTGGAACCGGTGGCGATGAGGTGCTGTGAGAAGACACGCTTCTTCTTCCATAATCTATGTCCTGGAGTTTGGTCGTTCCTTGGGACTGATGGTGTTTCTTGTGGGACTGCATGTGAGAAGTCAGGGCAGCTGCTGTGTTGTACCCTCTGGAGCAGGCTGTGCATTGGTAAGGTTTCTGGGTGTCGTGGGTCTTCATGTGAATCTTCAAGTGGTCGCTGAAAGTGGAACATATATTTTTTTGGGAATGATCAACGTGAATATTAATCAAGGGAATTTTAGTGGAGCAATTACGTGTTGCGTGGTACAAAAAGTATGGCAAGTGGTAGAGCTTTCGAATAGAATTTTTGCGAAAAAAAAGTTAGAGAAGTTTGTACGAAAATGGTATGGAAATTTGTAACGGAATCTGTAAGGAAAGCTTATGATAATTTGAAGCAGAAATTTTTGAAAATATTTAATAAGAATCTCAGAAAATTTTCAAAGGAATCCTGCAGCAATTTTGTAACAAAGATCCGTCGAGCTTTGCGATAGAAATCTTTGGAAACTTACAGCAGAGATCGTACGAAAATATTCTACGGAAATCTCAATTTTCCCCAGAAACGATTCCGTAAATACCTCCAGTAATAAAAAAAATTTCAATAAAACATTCCCCAACCAACGACTAGTCGGAAAAAAAAACAATAAATCCTGTGTCGCGAATTTCAGAAAACTATTAAACCATCACTATTCAGCAGTGGCCATGGCGCAACGTGGACGAAAATAAAGTGACGCGATGGATGATGGGTCAACAATTTTCCCGTGTGCATGTGTCACTGGACCAATGAATAATTCATCGGTCCAGCGGAAAACTAAATCCGTTATAAGGCGAGGTCACATCGGTTGATCCAACCGGTCAGTGTCTCGACTCGTTCAGAAACGAAGACAGACGGCAAATTCGCTCTTGCACTTTGCGTTTGAATAATTCATGCGGCAGGATTATCGACTGGTTACGCTTTGGCCGTCCTATTATCGCTTGTATCGCCTCTATGCTCTTTGTCTGGTCGAAATACCGGCGAAAAAAGAATATCGAAAGCCTGAAGCGTCGAGGGTTTTCTGATATTTCAGAATTCTTTGTTTCTGAGAACGCTTATTACCGATCTAATTAATTTCTAATGCAACATCTCCGTTGTTAAGTGAGAATGGTTAATCGAGAAGTTGAAACCATGAAAGATGCGATTGACGAAAGAATAAAAAATAATCTTTTTAATGGAGTAGGATGTGAATTCTGTGACGAGAAAGATTGAATTAAAATTGTGAGTGCCAGCTTCGCTGAATAATGTACCAAAAATATAATGTACGAACGAACAAATTGAACTGATCATTTCTTTGCCATTTATGTTTTATCTAAATCTGTAAAATCGTCTCAATCGGGGTAGAAGATATTTCGCGTCGGAAATAAGACATTTATTTCTGGTTCTCTGAGAATGCATCGATATGTTACTATAAAATTAAATTTTAGAGTTGGAACCTACGTGGGACATCTTATTTTAAATCCGTAATGGAAATAAAAATGTTTAAAACGAATGGAGACACTTTAAGGTGGTTAAAACTGTGAATCAACTTGTGGATAGTGGATACGTTCTGATTATAGCGATCACGGTGATGTATTTATCGAATGGAATAAATATCCTGCCGTTTCTTGGTTATTTTCTAAAAGAAAAGATCAAGGAACAGGGAAGAGGAAATAGAAATAAATGGAGCAAGAAAAGTTCTAAGTAGCTAACGTGGTCCCTTTGGATCTTCCATGAATTCTTTTAATTCTCTATTTTTCTACTTTCATGGACCAATGAGAAATTTATTTTCTACATTTCTTGTCTAAAAAAAAAAGTGGATTTCGATTATTAAAATTTGTTAATAACATACCAAGCCAACAGAAATTGTATCGATCGAATAAAATAGTTAAAATATTTTAATCGAAATTAATTATTTTTTTTTTTTTTTTTCTTTTTTTAAATTCCTGACACCTTTCTAATACCATACAAAAAAAGTTAGGATAATTTTCGTCAAATTAGGAGACAGATTTTTGATTCCGCATTTCTATGACAGATGATCCATGGATAACAATTGGTCGAGCGTGTATTCGACCGATCTCGATCGCTTATTCAAGATCTCCCGTGGCTGCGGGATCTATGCGAGAACCACAGGGGTTTTCACCCTTTTGTTGGGTCACCCAAGCCGACTGTCAGGCTGGGAGAACGAATAGAGATGTGGCGTAAAGATCCAGCAATGCGATTGTAATAATGGCTGACAGGCTAAGTCTCTGTTAGAACTTTCAATTCCACTACCCCGTGCAATTTGTCGGCACAATCGATCATAATTTTTTCTATCACGATCAAATCAAATTCTAGGTGTACAAATTTGTATACCTGACTGTTCTTTTTTTTCTCGAAATATAACTTTCGGTACAAGTCGCAAAATAAAATTATCTTACGATCATCTTCTTCTGTAAGAATGGTAAAGCATATCTGGGTTAACCCTTTGCACTCCGTTGGCGCCAATACGGCGACACGAATAATTTTCTTCGGAGTTTAAGTTTTAAATTAAATTTTGTATTACCATCAATTCCATATTTTTTTTATTTTAAAAAGTCCCGTGAAACTTAGGAAAGTTTAGGAGCGCAAAGGGTTAATTTATCGTAAGTCGTAACCGCGGCGTAACCCCTCGGAGCGTCGGTGGACGAGCAGCAACGAGGCACTTGACTAATGTTCTACCTGTTGTCCCGTAACACCTATGCGCCTACCTGTCCACTCACCTGGAGACGCACAGAGAACAGGGCCCCTCTTCTTCTCTTATTCACAGACCAGTGAGTAAGCTCGAGCTCGCGCGCGCGCGCGGTTCGGACCATGTGGACACTTAAAGGACGAAAAGGTGCGTGTGCTCGCCACCCTTGAGGGGACCGCCAGGTTATACCAGCTTAGCATTTCAATAACCGTGAGTGAATGCAAGTGAAAAGGGAGAAATAAAGATAGGAAAGGAGACGGTTAGGGGCGACACGAGGGGGTAGAGAGGGGAAGAGAGGGTGAACAGAAAGAGTCACGTAAGAGAGTAAGCTTGACTAATGCCAGCCGGGGCCGCGGTCGTCGCGCGATCATTATTCATTTGTCAAACGATGGATCGGTCCCCTGGAATATCGGTCTCCTCGACTTTCGTTTCCACTTTCCGGTTTTCTCTACTTGCTTCGTTTTGTTTGTTACGCGTTCTGTTCCGTGTGGATTGATTTTTAGCAGGTGGTTGGTTTTTAGGACAGCTCTTTGAAGATTTTTTGTTTTATTATACTAGCTTAACACTGGAAGAACCAGAGTGATTAAGATAGCTTATATTTTTTACGCGCGTACGTAGTGAGATTCTATTCGTGGTTGATGCTGTTGACGAGAGGGGATTGACGATGGTTATGGTTGGGATTTTTTATTTTATTCTCGATTAGTGTTATGGATAGAGTGGTTTAAAATTTGATTTAAAAAATTGTTAATCTTCTCGATGTAGAAACGTCGATATTAAAATATCGATCCTTCATGGTTCCACACGTTTCAGTTGGGTACGAAGAAAATAATCGAATATAAAATGGCTTGCAAATAATTAGAATGATAAACGATGTAATTTACGAAGCAATTTCACGAAGATAATAAATTGTTTTATGTCCTTAAAGCTTGTTTAGAAAATCAGTACAGACTTTTAGACTTACCTCCTGGAGAAAGCAGCCTCGCAGTGCGTGCATCGATATCTTCGGTCTCCCGTGTGAAGTTTCACGTGTCGATCTCTGCTGCGTTTATGTTTGAATAGTCTGGCGCACCAACTGCATCTATACGGCATTTGGTCACCGTGACTCTGTAACATTAAAAGAAACGACTAGGTTAACATAATAAATACGATGGACCATTGATTTTTTTTAAATACAGCATTGCTGTATCACTGAGCAGAGCGTGATGGAAAAATAAATTGTAAAAAATTTCCTTCGTATCTACGAACACAAAATTTCCGTTTAAATCGAAGCTTCCAAATTTCACCCAATTTCTAACATCCACGGTTCTTACAAATTTTCAAAATTTTTCTTAGACCAAAGCTTTCGAAATTCGGCCAATTTCTTTCTATTTTCCCGCTTCGCATACGTGAACTAAATGGACGTGACGATACAGAGAACTTCAAGAAGGAGGTGATCGCTTCGCCCTTCCGTCCGGATTGTCTCTTCAAAGAAGCCGACGGCTCGAAAGTCGTACGTGCCGAGGTTACTTCGTTGGACGAAGACCGACACGGGAAAAAAAAAGAGAGCATAAAGAGAGCTGGACGAAGAGAATGACCCGGCCCGTTCGCGATCATATCGGTCATACTGATCTACCTGGGTGACAACCACCGAGGGGAATTCGTCGACGAGGAACTTTCTTGCCCGTCGATCCTTTTGCTCCTCGAACCACCGGCCATGAATCTCTGGTGGGTCGCGTCATTATTTTCGATCATGTTGCTGATTCAATTTACAGAATTATCATTTTTTATCTTACCAGTGTTACCGAGAAATGATGCCGACAGAAATTCTTTGCGTTGCGTTTATACATATAAATTTAATATAAGAAAAAGATTTTTTTATCACTCAAAACCAACAAAATTCTTCTTGGCAAATTTTTCTTCAAAAAATCCTAACTTTCACGTTGTTACAACTTCGCCTATTTTTCCACGATGCAAAAAATCTTTTTCCAAAAGAAATCTTGGAAACTTTGAAATTTTTCTAACTCGCCTAACTTAACGATTTCCACGAACGAATAAAAAAAAACAAAAAACAAAAAAAGACTCGAGACAGCAAAGGAGCAAGATTTCATAGTCTTTGAACGAAATTTATCTCCGTTATCGTGCTCGTATCTGTGCTGGAAGCGAACCGCGATTCAGCTCGCGTATGTGGAAGCGGCTTTTATCGAGGCTTGAAAAGCGGAGAGGAGAAGCCGAAGCCTGGAGAACCACCTGGACGAACAACCTGACCGGTACAACCTGTTATGGGCTATGGAACAGATTTTGACCCAACGATGACCCGCGGACGTTGGCTCAGACGCGGAAGAGTCAGCCCTCTAATGCCACCGCCATGCAAAACAGAAAAATTCGAAGTGGCCACGCGTCTTCCGCTCCTCGAACCGATGATATTTAACTTTTCAACGGGTTTCCGGGTGTAACATGTTGGATTTTCTCCAACTAACGAATTATCGCGTTAACCCTTTCGCTACGATGCTTCTATGATCAAAAGCGATCGTACTGTACAGATCAATATTATTTTTTGTTAATATGATAAAAATATATTTGTTGAAATTTAGATATATCCCATAATGAGTTATAGTACAACGCTATAGAAATGTCTGCGCACTTCTGGTATAGAATAATCATTATTGGATACCTGTTCGTGTTTCTTCAGATAGCTAAGCCGCGGAAACGTGCGGTCGCAGAATTGGCAAGGATAAGGTGCGGTCGCGTTGTTTCCGTCGGCGTTGACACCGACGTCGGCGTCGACCTCGGGCTCCGACGGGAAGCTGGCCGACGTCGGCGTAGCGCAAGACGAAGGCGTCTCTCCGCCTCGCCGCGAGTTGGGACCGCCATCCTCGCTCTGCCACGACGAACTTCCGGTCCCCAAGGCCTCTAAAATCGAACAAAAAAATCTTTACATTAGTTTTATAGCAGAGAACAGTGACGATAGCAGAGAAAATGATATAGAATTTCATAATTTTCACTTTCAGAGTATGAGAATTTAGAATTTTTAAGTTTGCGATATATTAATAACAAAATTGGATAATCGTTTTGCTAAAAGTGTACTTGATTCTCTTTTTTTATTTTAATTTACATACGTTCTATCGTAATTACAAAATGTTCCTCGATTGTTATATGACAAAAAATTACACGGATTTGTATATCAAGAGTACTTTTAGTTCCGAAGGTAGCGAAAGGGTTGAAGAAAATAGAAAAAAGGAAGGACGACGAGTAAGAGATATAAATGCTTCCTCGTTTCATGGTGGACAGATGGGACACAATTTATATCAATGCTAGCAAAAAAAGTATAAATGCTGAATCGTCGCAAAGAAGTTCTAATTTATTTCGTTTTCGTGACTTTATTCTTGATTTTGTAACAGTTCTGTGGAATTATTTTTTTTTCTATTTCTCAAGATTAGTTTACTCCGTGAGTAACCACGTTCATCGGGATGTCTACAATCCTTTTTTTTTATTGCATACTACATTCAGTTTTCGATAAAAAAAAAAGCATATTCTCTAACTAGTTCTTTCGAATTTTGCTAAACGAAGTTAAATGAATTACTAAAAAAAATTTAATAAAAATAATTCGCCGAACCATGTTCTCTTGCCAGGGAAAAGGAACTAGATATCGAAGCGACTGGAAAAAAAATTCCAACATAGTTCCCGAACATTAATCAGGAGTTTCCAAACGGTGCAAACGTGGGCCACCCAGGTCCAGTGCAATAAATCGGATATGAACCAAGATGCACCGCTCGAAAATATATAAATCTTCCAGGACGTGGGGAGTCAGTTTTAAAACGTCAGTCGAAACTCAATCTAAACTCGAATAATTAATTCAAGTCGGTCATTTTTCCCGCATTATCGAAATTTTTATTCCAAAATAAAATCTTCAGACGGATTCTCCGGAAATAAATGTCAAATTAATGGAAAATAAATAAACAGTCGCTAGAATCCGCGACATAATGGAACGGTTGAAGTAATGCTCCGATAAAACCCATAAAAAAGAAGTAAAAATCGTGCCTTGTGCTCAGAAAATTTTGCTTCCACAGTAAAAAGAACCGTCGATCGGCTGGCAACATCAATGTTCCATACACGGAACAACCAGTGGCAACAGTTTTGAGCGATCTTTTCGGGGAACAGGTTTATAAATGTCGTAAGACGGACCAGTTCCATAAATGACCTTACGAACCCGAAGACACGTAGGAATATTACAAGAGTCTGGCTGACCTCACCTCGCCCGTTACATGTCCCTTTATATCGTTTTCGTAACGAGTATGCGGTGAAACTGGTACCATTAACCCGTGCGTCTCGTCAAGAAGCTCCGTCGTTCATCCTCCGAGAGGACTGGTCTTTTGTGGATAGAAGAAAAGCACATTCCTTGCGGGAATTCTTAGATCGAGCTCTGCTCTATCCTCCATTATCCCTGTATTGTCCTGTTATCCAATTTTCGCGGAGCAAATGCTCGTCGAAATTGTTCTGCGACGATAAAGATCGGTCCATCAAAGGATTTCGTTCGCCAAGAACTTGGAGTTGAGATTTATTTCTTAAAATCGTGGCCTCGAGCTGATAAAAAGACTTATTTTTCAGGAGAGGGTGGTGCGAAAGCGGTGTGTCTTGAGTGTGCGATATAGAATTGTACAATTTTTTATCTTTGAAGTATGCAAATTGAGAATTTTCAAGTTCGTGAGCTGCAAACCGGTGATGTTTGATTCCAGAAATTGAAAACTGATAATCCTTTAATTCGTGGCACGAAGATTAGTAACTCTTAAGTTTCTATGGTAGAATTAAACATCTGAGAATAGGAAAAATTATTTTCCAACAAATTATCTCGGTAACTCTGAAGTTAATTAATTGGAACTGGGAAGTTCGAAATTAAAAATATTTAATTCACTGTAAAAGGGTGAAACTTGTCTAGAAATATAGAGCATGCGTTTGTTGTATCGAGACCATAATCTACGCCACGAGTCAAGGAGTTTAAGAAACGAAAAAGAAAAAAACGCGTCGTAGAAGAAGAAAACTGGTGACAAAGGAGACATCCGGACGAGGCGAGTCGAATAATTAATAATTGCCAAGAATGAAGACTCCCACCGGGTCGGATAGAGCAAAGTGGCCCTGGTAAACGGTGGAAATGACTCGGCTAGTTGGCCGTTTCCTCATTTGCCCTATCCACACGCTGGATCCGACACCCACCACTGGATTTAAGAGATTTTGCGGAATCCCGTCGTCTCTGCCTCGCGCGCCGCTCGAAACACGAACACGAGAGACACCCAACGAGATCGGATCACGGACGTAGATCCGTTTAAATGGGTCGCATCCTCCACCCACGCGTCCGGCTACGTTTTTCCTTCTGAAGGTTTCTGTGATCGCGTAGAAAACGAGAATAGGTGATTTTGGAGAATTTTTGGTGGGTAAGGTTTAAGGTGGGGCTGGAAGAGACGAGGTTGGCGAGGATAAGGAAATAGGGGGAGGTTTGTAAGGTTGAGAGTGTGGTGCGTGGTTATTAGATTCCTATATTTTATGATTTTTATACTCCTAAGTTTCCGTGTTCTCAAATTCCTATATTTCTAATCATAAATTTCCATATTTCCAAATTCCTATTAAAATATCGACGCTCGCTATAATTTCCCGGTATTTTACAATAACTTTTTTGAAACTCTACGGAAATTTTTGCGATCTTTCGTATCGTTTCATTATTTGCAATCGTAAAATCGGCAAAAATCAGGTGTTCCTGCAATTGTGCAACAGGGATCACGACGGTATCGAGGCACTCGCCCAATTGGCATCCCGCATGACTCACACGCGCCTCTTCTTGTAGAAAAAGAGACACGGCAGATCGGGTGAGCATGCAATAAATATAAACCGAGCTGCCGATCGAGTGTACGAAAGCACCCAGCTGATCCCGTCGTCATCAACAATTCGACTTCGATTGCCAAGAAATCAGGATCAAGCCTGTCGTCAGTCCATTCATGGAAAGCTTCGAACGTTCTTAGAAATTGTTTAAAGATTCACCGTTTGAAGAGAGAAAGTGGCAACGATATTCTTAAAAAAATCCTCGATATTGCTGCGAATCTCACACGTTCTCGACTACAATTATCCAGTATACTATCCTTGGTAACTCATACGCAGTCACATTTTTATAAATACTTCAACATCCTCCATAAAATTAATAAGTAATAGTATTTAGAAAAAAATAGATCCTCTGCTTTCGTAAAAAAAAAAAGGAACGTTGTCACTGGAAGGATCCGCAAACAAAAAAGGAAATTAATTTTAAGTATCCTCAAACTCTCCAAGAGGGTGAAACAAATTAAAAGCCTATAAAAGAAGAATCACCCTCTAAAATAAGCAACCCTTTCAATTTTCCATTTGCTAACTTACAAGAAATGGGTGCGATATTACAGAAATCGAATATAAAGTTTCGAACTCACTTTCAGCGCGTTTCAACCCCTAAAAGAGGGTGAACCAAAGTTAAAGAAGCACGGAACGGAGATCAAGCTGTGCCAAACTCGATTAAGCTTTTCTAAATTGCCTTAAAAAACAGGGCAATAGTGTGAAAACGAAAAGAGGCAAGGACGTAAAAGCTTGTTGGGGGATTCGAAGGGGGTTTTATTTAGAGTCTCGATTCCGTCCAATCAGCGACGATGTGTCATCGACGCGAAAATAGTCGCACTTAACACTGGCAGCTCTTTTCTGCGACCTGCCGATGCCAGCCGTATTGCATTGTGTTTTTATCTTTTGAAAGTGTGCGTGCTACCATACAGCCATCCCTTGGTCGCATGTGGCCGCGTATAATGTTGTCACCTCGTGCCCGTCGCTATTTATAGGATGCTTCGACGACGCTTATTAATAGGGGGCCGACTTAACGCCTTCGTTAATTGTGACTTATGTTAGCACGCGAACCTCTGACAGACTCCTCTTGTAGTGGTTTGCGCGGATTTTTCAATCGACATTGGCGTAAGCGAGATCCTCGATGATGGATTATTATGATCCAAGTCTTTTGCGATACAAAGAATCTGATGGTTCATTTTTTTTTTTTCGCAATGATTTTCGGATGTAAAGATTTAAAGGTTGTCGTTTCAACCCTTAAACAGGGTTGAATTTCATTTCCAAAATTATTATTTCTTAAAGGAAAAATGATTGTACAAGGTTTAAATACCAGTATCAGCTGTAAAGATAAACGATGTACCTACTGTGTTGTAATTTTATAACAGTGGGTCAGAAGGGGTTAAATTGATAGCAGTCGATGGTATTTAATAATTCTTACAATCGAGTAAATCTAATGTTTTATTAATAATTCTGTTTCATCGACTGCTAAGCATCACGAATGACTCTTAATAGCGAAGGAGTTAACGATCAATTACTGAATCAGAATGGAAATTGAATGCGCGATACGAAGAGGAACTGATTGAAACACGCTCTCCGTGAAACGAAGAAGAACTGGATCGCTTATCTTTGTTGAGCTAATAAAAAATCATAATTCTATTAAAAGAAATTATTTCTATTTACGGTAATCGAATAATATCATCAAAATATTCGTATATATATATAAAAAGAAATAAGAGAAAACAGTGAAAATAGTCAGGATAAAAAAATGGAAGAAGTATAGTCATACCTTTGGACTTATGCTGTTCCTCCTGAGAAGGTTCTTTGTGAGCCTGGATTTTTCCTATCAACAACTCCAGCCTCGAACTGTTCCCCTTAAACAACATTTTGATCCTCTTCGTATTCAACCACCCTTTGAATATTTTAATTCACCCTGATTCACCATCACCTCGATACCGATCAGTTTCGATTAAGACTCTTCACCGATCTACCCCAACTTTGGAACAATACAAAATTCCAAGACAACTCTATTGCAAATACTCTTCGGAACCATCACTTCGAACAATCTCGAGTTCACACCTATCTCTCGTCACAGTTCTACAACTCCTTCCCAAAATCTCACCATTACAAATCCATCGAAACGAATAACAAAAAAAAGAAAAAAAAAAAAGATTCCCAATAATTAACTCCAGAAACTAAAATCCTCCAAGCCACGTTAATCAATACTCGATCACACTGTCCATAAAAAATGAAGTCCTCGATTGTCCCAATTAAATTCTTAATTCCTCCGAAAGCAAATTAACAAGTCAAAGCTTCCCAATTCCAGTATTATCAACGATATCAACGATATCCACACAAGGCACGTGTTAAATTTCCCAATACGACGTTCGATCAATGGAAGGATCCTGGCTGGAGGAGGATCGATCCGGTCTCGATCGTTCGATCGCAAGGACTGGCATCGGCTCGACTCGCGCGAGCGGTTCGAGGAGGAACACGGTCGAGTGTATAAACGCGAACTAACCGGGAACCCACGGTGAGTATTATCGCGCACGATGCAAAAGCGACACACCAAGTTCTCCTCCTGAAAGCAAAAGAGTGCCGTACGTGGAAGGAGAAGGGACCACAAAAGCCATCCGTGAGAGGCTAGGGAGTCCCCTGGGAAACCAGCAACCGCATTGGACGGTAGGCGGGATCACACACTAACGAGTACACCCACCTTCCGGCTACCTCTGGCACCTATTTAACCTTTCATCCACCTTCTACGCCACCTAATACACCTATGCGCCAGCTTGGGGGGACGAGGCAAGAGGGTCGGTTGCTGAGAGTTCTTGTTTTGAATGGAAGGGGAGGTTCTTGGTGATGGTTCGATGCTTTGGTGGTAAAATTGGAAGATTGATACGTGGGTCTTGGATTCTGATAATTTTCAAATTTTTATATTTCTAAGTTTCCGTATTCTCGAGTTTCTGAATTTTCAAATTCCTACGTTCTCAAAAATTCCTATACTTCTGAATTGGGGTGACTGGTTCAGGTAGTAGAATTCAGTTGGAAATTGGAAAAAGGTGTTGCAGAATGGAGAAGATTGAAGAATATCGGAAGATAGGAATAAGAAATTGATTTGGGGAGATTGTTTAGAGAATTTGAAGCGTACAGATAGCAAGATGTAATTGTGAGTTGGAAGAAGTGTAGAGCTGTGTTACCGATATTGAGAAAATTATTATAAAATTGAGAAGACTGGAGTATTTTGAAAAGTAAATATATTAAATTTATTTGGAGTAGTTCAGAGGGAAATTTAAGGTTGTTACGGATAGTGAGCTACAATTGGAAGCTGCAACGATCCACCATTTCTTAAAATAGTCGCATCATTTATATGATTACCCTATACAAAAGAAAAACCAAACACATTTATTCGACCGACACGAATCGATTCCACTTATCCAACCACCGTCCACTCCACTTTCTCGAAATAACGTCCAACGACGGTTAACGAGCTACCAAAATTGTTCGTCGCAGAAAACAACCGGCAGGGCGCATAGTTTTCGTGAAACCTATTTCCAAGGTTCTCCAGCGGGGTTCCTATCGGGGATCCCGATCAGGAGAGTTCGCGTTTAGGTGTACGTACACGCGGGACTTTCGAAAACACGCCAGTGTCAGAGAGGGAAAAAAGAAAGGAAGAAAGAAAAGAAAGAAAGAAAAAAAAAAGAGAGAAATAGAAGAGGCGACGGGGAAAAAGAGGGCGAAGAAAAGAAAACGAAGTCCGAAGTGGAGAGAGACCCCCTGCAACCCCTGTGAAATCGACTGGAATGGATTCTCACACACGGTTGGAGCTCTGTACCACCTTATGGGGGCAACAGAGGAGACCGACTCCCTACGGGGACCCATAAGGTGTGCCTTGTAACCCGTGCCCCGTGCATGGAGAGGCGCGAGGCGCCCACCCATTGCGATTATTTATCTCGTTGCGATCGTGACATTAGGTGGTCTTCATTCCCGACCACGTGATTCGCACGAATTTCCTATCGATGGATTTTAGTCCCTTCATGGGACTTGTTACTTCTCAACTCGAGAAATCAGTTCTATAAATTAAGTTGTTGCAGATCAAACGTCTCAATTATCTAATGAAACTTTCAGTGACCATTTATTTTTGTCAAAAACAGACCGTTCAAAGAAATACCAATTTTTGATTTTGATTTTTTTCCCATCGATTGGGAATAATCGAGATTAATAAAATCTGAGTGATATCTCGAAAGAGTGCGCGTTTTAATTGCCCCGAATGTTTCCTTCCGCTATTAAGTTTTCATCGTGGACCGTTTTTGCCCGATGGTTTTATCGATCGCGCAACTGGACCGAATCGTGCAGACGGCTCTACTGTATTCGACATCGAGACGGAAACTGTGCGACTTGCAGCGATGCGAAACAGCCAGGGCAAAAAGACGTTCTGCCATTAGAGATCGCCTTTAGGCACGCACGTCCGACGATTCACGGACCCTTTCGACTCTCTAACCACCGCGAAAAATCGTTACGGGACCGAACGCCACTGAATTTGGCTTCGAGCACTCTGTAACACGTTTAACTCGGTTTCAGAGCTGTTACTTTTATGCGTTGCACACCTTTTCTTTACTCGCGAACCGCTTCTTTTTTAAGGAAGGAAATTTAAAATAGAACAAAACTGTGAGAACACTTTGCATCGAGAGAAATAATGGATTTCTTGTAAAAGAATGCTCCGATATTGTGACGGCCTTTAAATTTAAAACCTTTTCCACTGAAATAACTGCACGTGCGATAGAATTACCATGTTACTATAAAAATCATAACCTAAACTCAATCCTCGTTAAAGGAAAAAAAAAAGAAAAAAAAAAACTAAAAATCTGCATCCCCAAAAATTAAAAGGAAAAAAAAAAATTTGAATTAGAATCGTGGACGATTGGCAACGTGACACGACCGTCGCACGTTGTGGGTGGCTCCTTAATAAAGCGCATGTGCAAGTTTCACTGTTTCCGTCCCGATCGACTCCGCCTACGCGGCTCAGGCGATGCACGCGTTTTCCCTTTTGGCTCGTTCACACGCGCACGCGACGCTTCCGTCCGCCCCGGAGGTGAATCGCGTCGGATCGCCGCTCTACAACCACCCACGCTTAGGCCGCGTCCACACGTTCCCTTTTACCCCCTCCACGTGGCGTACGGCGTCACGCAACCCGTGGAAGCGGCACGCGCGATTTCATTCATGCCTTCGTGCCGCTCGTACGCGCTTGCTGTACCAAGTATCTGGACATTGATAAATTTGTCGACACGATCAATTTCCATCGAGGGTATACAAGCGTTGCTAAAGTATATTAATTGAAAATATTCGTCGAAAAAATTTGCCAGGAGTATGTTAAAATTAAATAAGATATTCTTTGAGATAGCCGCTGCGTTTAAATATCGTTGCTCGAATTAATTTAAGCAGCTAAGTTAAACAGCTTAGAATTGAAACGATCTAAAGATGAATTTTTGAAATAACGTACGAGTTCCAAAAGGTTAATTCAAGATTTAAGACATGAAGTCACAAATTACGAACAGAGTCGTAATTATAAATCGGTCATTTGACCGCTTTGATAGCTTTAGTGTTATAGAATCCGAATATATATTTATATATGCGTATAAATGTTGTTGCATTATTACACAGAGTATACTGTATCTTCTGCATAAAGAATATAAAGAAAATCATTGATAATTTTACAATATTGCAACAAACAATAGTTTAAATGACTCAGCCAACTAATTGCATGGCTAAACAGCTCTCTAAACCTAGGAAAGCGTGAACATAAATTGTCATCAACAATTAACGCGCCACTTTCACGAGGAATATTAGGAAAAATGAAAATGATCGATTTGACGAAAAAACGCGATGAGAGAAAAAACTGCCTGCGAGAAGGATGGAACGACAATGGTATTCTAGTGTACTGATTTGCGGTCGAGAGATCACACGGAAGCCGTAAGAATTGCTTCGATATTCCACGGGAACCTGTGAGAACGCGGACGACGTTCCTTCATGAATTTATTAGATTGAGACGCTCTCACGCAAGCATCCCGACGCTTTAGAAGCCACGGAACCAATTTACACCAGACCAATCGGAGACGCTTTCACGGTTCTATCCTACAGTGAAATTTAGAGTATTCACGATCATCGATCATTGATCATGCATTACACTAAAATCGGAATATTTTTCAACTCTTTAAAAAAAAAAACATTTGGAACGATACTCGTAAAAAATAATTTTAAGCGTTCATCGTCGAAGCATTTGTTCGTAAAAAAATATTTTAAAAATTAGAATAAACGGGGACGCTAACTATCTTTCCTATTCCAAATTCGTATCGAAAACAATTATTGAATCAGCTATTGATTTACGACTGATTTATCTTTACCACTTGCAGAATATCCCTGCTTTGTTCTATGATAAAGAAACAGGGTTTTCCCAAGAAACTGGTCGTCACGCAGTCTGGAAATTTTGTCGTACTTTGAGCGTGTACAAGTTATAAATCACGTCATTCACGGAGCATGTTCATTGAGCGGTAACCAGATATCGAAACAGCGGTGAGTTTGTTCTATTTGTTTGTCGAGACACGATAAGTATGGTAAAATCGAATGAGTAACATAGAAAATCGTATTTTCCTTTCGACCGGATGTATGGATCATCTGGCTGGCAATATGTTTGCAATTAGCCTTTTGGAAAGATAAAATTCTTATCTCGTGATTCTTGACCAAGTTATCTGGAACTCTAGATTTAATCCAGAAGAAGATAAATTAATTATCGTGGAAAATGAAACATTCTACGCTTTATTAAGATATTTGATCGTAATATCGATAACTTTAAGAATTAAGAAATTCTTTTCTTACAACAATTACTACTGATTGTTACCGACTTTAATGAGAATTATATTAAGATTTAAGTTGTCCGACGTTATTCACAAACTTGCTCTCGCACCCTAAGCAAGCGAAATTTAAATTCAAATAGCAAGTACCGAGCGGTCTTGGCACGACAAGAATAGCTTCCGGTCAAGGAACATAAACTCCTCGAAACTGTCTTAACAGCCGCGAGAAACAGCTCTGACCGGTAGCTGTTACTCTCTTAAGGCTACTTCCGCTGTATAACTTCTAACCATTCCAACATAATCATACTCGTAATAACCCCAATGGAAACGTATCGTCTTGAAACTAATGAATTTAGCCGATTCAACGTACGTTTATCGCCTTAAAAAAATCCTCTCGAACAAATTAAAATAATGGAAAAAAGAAAAAAAAAAGATGGTGAACTATTAAAAGAATCTTTTCTAAAGATCTATCGAAGAAAAGTAAGACTTTTAATAGTTGATCTCGGAACAGAAATATTTCACGAGCGTAAATTTAAACCTGAATGGTTCCTACCTAGGAAGGGGTAACTTCCGGTTCGGCTGAGGGTAAGTCCAGCCACGGGCCAGGAAGCAACCTTCTGACCGGAAGCGGCTACCCTCCTAGAGGCTGCACCCTCGACGTGGTTTATCTTAGCCGCCATCTTGGGGCTGCAACAGCCCAAGCACCCCTGTCTTAAGTCTCGAAAGACCATTAGTCCAAGGGTTTACGACTTCTGGTTAATGTTTCAATATATTCTTATTAACCCCCATAGAATTCTACAAATTTCTAGTAATTAATATTGCAAAGGAATTAATGTTAAGAACCGATGTTCGAAAAATGTTGAAACACACTTGTACTGTATGAAATATAATATACTTAAAGGGAATTCCGAAGGGTTAAGTATTATTGCCGTTTCTGGAAAAATTAGAAGGGACAATCTGATAAATCGTATATGAGGTTTGGCCCTAATTACGATCGTTTAGGTGGTAGTAATTGGAAGTCATGTTTCACCCATATAATTACCTCGACTGACTATTATCGGTATCTTTGATCTTTATTAGATACTGTCTCCTAATGCGATCCTTCTAACGACATTCTAATTACTTTGCATATCTCAATATGCATTTTCAAGATTAAAACAACATTTTCTGGAAATGGTAAAATTAATTAATCCCTTAACGCCGGGCACAGCGAGACAAAAATTACGCACAAGGCGACACCTGACAGTCTCAATTGTACAATTAACGAGAATATGGCAATTTGTAATTTTTACTGCTATGAATCGAACAATAAAAAAATTGGCGACAGAGTTAAAAAAAATATTTGTCGGTGCGATCACAGAGAAGAAGACAGTTCGAGAGTGACTTGGCAGCTTTCGAAATCTTCAGGTGTGTCTAACGAGAGAGTTCACGGGGATCTCTAGGGAATTAAATGATTTTGTCAGCGGACAAATTAGTTTTTTGACCGTTTCAACGCATCGGAGAAGCCTCTTGAAATTCCGGTAGCGATTCGTTAACAAAAGGGACCACCCTCCGAGTTTTCTACGGAAAATTACAATTTCCTGAAGGAGAGTATCTCACGATTTGTCCTGTTGTACGTTTTTTACGAGTCAACAGTCCAATACAGTGTTTCTTTCTTGTTAAAAAAATTTCCCAATTTCGAGAAAAATATAAAGAAGCTATTGTTAATACGTGGAGCTTTCTAGTTTTAGTTTTAGCGGAAAGAGAGCGCGAATAAGTCGAAATGAATTAGAAGATCGTACGCACCAAGGAAAAATTTTACAATAACAGAAAAAGAAACAGAAGAAACTCTACGAATCACGTATCGACGATGGAAAGAGCAAAGTTTCACTTCGAAAGTGATTCGCGTCACTGATTTCCATTGGTCTGGTGAATCCACCCTTAATATCGAAGCCAGGCTCATTTATTTTTTACGCGTTCTCCCCTGCGAGCAGCAGCACCCCGCGTCAAGTTTTTTTGTCGGTCGAGTTCGAGGAAACGCGCACTGGCCCCGACCACGAAGAGGTCAGCCAGGTGAACCTTAATTCGTTGGGGGCCAAGATATCAAAGAGGACCGACGGGATCCTCGGGAGGATTCAACGAAACCGCCATTAAGGACCACCGAACCGTTCACTTTCTCTTTCCTCTGTATCACGCTCCACGATTCGGTAGTAACAAACCTTTCTCGCCTATGTCCGATCGGTTTTGAATTAGACTGGGAATTATTATAACTGAGTGATCGATCCTTCTGTTCAAATTGCTTATAGAATGAAACGTTGGATAAAGAATCTCCTTTTTTTTAATTTACTCCAAGGTTATGACGACGAATTTAACCCTGCTACGATCCTCGAATTCTTTTCGACTCAAACACGTTCTCATTTGAGTAAAAAATAAAATTCCTAATTCTGATAAAAATGTGTTTAACGTAAAATTGTAAAATGGAAATTTGCATATTGACGATAGCTTTTTTACATTTTTCTCAAGATCAGCAAATTTTTTAACAAATTCCTACATATTCTCTGAAATTTTTGATTTTATAAGATGAAAAAGTCCCCTTGGAAACGATTAAGGGAGAAGGTTCTGGTCTAGCGATGTTAAATCGAGGTAGCAGGTGCCTACGCATACTCACGAGGCAGATCCACCTCCGTCAGGTGCCTCTTACCTGTAGCTTCTTTATTTTTTTCGGCTTAAAGTGTTCGCGCAGCGAGACGGCCGACCCCGAAGAGACAGGTGATCAAGAGTTTCGACATACTTCGATGGTCTTGAGGCCAGCCGTGACGAAGGGGCACGCGACTTAATCACGAACCACGGTAATTGGAAACGAGACCTTAATGGAGGCACGCTTCGAGTACGAGGAATCCTTTTTACATCGATTTTATCGTACCGAAGTGGTGTGATTATACTTTTTAACCCTCTATAACAGGAATTTCTTTTTTTTACTACAAACAAGAAAAAATGGTTTAGTTTTTTATCAGAGAACCAGGAATTAATAACTGGTGTAAATAAAATACTTGGTAGCAGTACAATGGTACAATAAAATACAGTGGTCTAATAAAAAATAAATAAAATACTGCTATGATGTTATAGAGAGTTATGATTATTTATTTGCAAGGATTGGAAAAGTGTTTTTAATTAAAAAAAATTGTTTACGATCAAAGGAAACACAGACGACGAGAAATTAATTGTAACGAGAAGAGTTGAATTTTCTTTTCTCTTCTTAGAAGCAGGGAACTTGATCGGAAATAAAAAATCTTTGACGTATTGACTTTTACAGAAGAATTTCTAAGCAGACACTGGAAGAAATTTCCAAAGCTGTGACGGAACTTTCACCCAAGTCAAGAAAGTGTAAAGAAGCTATGACCATTAGCTTCCTACCTATTTCATGGATATCGGCTTATCCGGAGTATGATCTTCACCGCAACGCGGTTGCAAACCGCAAAAATACCATGTCAACGAGAACAAAAGTGGCAAATAAATCTTAAAAAAAAAGAATGAAAAAAACAAATTCTATAAAATTCAAAGCGAACCTCGAACGATCGGAAAATAGGTCGCAAACCGTTAGAGAAATCTTTTTTATTTAAATCTTCTTTGGAACAGTTCTAAAAACAGAGGATTTTTTACGAGATTTTCTGTCAAACGAGGCAAACAAGCGACAGAAATCACTTTTAAGGAAGAAGACTGGGAAATTGGACGAAAATCGTGAGAGGTATCGACTTCCCGTCACCGGAAACCGCTTGTACGAGTTCCTCGAGGGTGGAAACGGGGATGCAGAGAGGTCGAAGGTTAACAAGACGACTACATCGACTTAAATGTCGCGGGTGGAGTAGCTCGATACTACTTGTTGCTTCTTGGTGTACACTTATATAGGGTTGTATACGAATTCCTGTAGTAATTCTCCTCTCTAGGTTTCGCAATATCGAATCAATTTTGTGGTCAAACATTCTATGGAAATTTTCTGACCAAAACAATCAGAAATGAGTTTTAAAAAATTAGAAATAAAATGTAGGCGACTAATCGTACTTTACAAAAGCCAAACATTTATTAAGCGAACGGAAAAAACGAGAAAAAACTGTTCCAAGGTTTCTAAGAAGAATTCTTTGAAGACAATTTCCGTAAAGAGAATCTCCCATCGAGTAGGTGAAAACCTTAAAAATTCGCCTCTAAAAAGATTTTCGTGCAACTAAATTCCCTGATACAATTTTTATACCGAGATTTAAGATTCTTCAAAAAGGATTCGTTTGGAACGTGTTAATTATGTTCCGCGTGTCGAACGCGAGGATGAATTTAAAAAGCGACAGAGGGATGAGTCTCGTTAGGTGGTTCGAAAACGATGTCCCGTGGGTGCCCACCAGTGGGAACCTAAATCTCAGATTACAATCTCGACCGTGTATACCGAGGTACACGCGCGAAACGAGCGAGCAAAGGTGGCAGCAACCAAAGAATACCAAAAAAAGAGCACCGGGGTGCATCAAAAGGGAGAACGAGTGAAAGACAAAAGAAATTAAACGAGAGTTTCGAAAAGGAATCTGAAAGAATGTTAAAAAAGAAGAAACGAAAAGGGTAAATAATGTGTTTCGTGTATTAAAATCTTTGTAACCCTGAAAATAGTATGTAATACAACTCTACGAGAAACTTTCTACAAAAAAAGATTAACATTTCTACAACTGATCTACCGAAATTATAAAATCTTCACGCTCTCGTCGTCGACCTTCCACCCCTCGCAGAATCCAACAAAGAATTAAAAAATGAAAAAAGAAAAAAGAAAAAAGACGAAGAAGGAACAAGACCAAGTATCCATCATACATACACAGCACGAAAAAGAAAGTAACGAGATAATCATCGATAAAGGCGAACAAAGGGGGGACGAGAAGGAAGAGAGAAGTTGGAGATGAAAAAGGGATAAAGGAAAACGGGCGATAAATAAGAGAAAGAGCAGCCAAAGGGATGAAAGATACGGTGGATGGAGATAAAACGAACGTAACGAGAGAAAGGAAAGAAAAGAAGAAGGGAGAAAGGGAGAGACTGGGAGAGAGATTAAGATGTCACGTGCACACCAAGGGACAAATACGCCCTGGTAAGGACGTGAACACCCGTGGAACTCGCTCGTGCCACCTCAGACCCGTTTCACCGGCTTCCCCGTGCTGTTCCCCGTTGCATTCGAGATCTTGCATTCCTGCCTTTGGAAGCCTGGGGTCACAGATAAGCTGTTAACCTTCGTGTAACTTCGACGTAGGCTTCCACCTACACGAATCGTTGGATTTTTATGACGAGGTGACCGAGTGCAATTGTTTTCTAGATCCGAGCTTCGATATAATTGCTCGAAAACGAGGTTCAAAATGGGTTAAATTAGCAATGAAATATTATTACCTGCCAGGGGAATAGTTAGGCTAAAATCCATGATTCGCGTTTCATAATATTTTAACCACGTAATAAGAACCTTAAATATATTTGGTTTCTTATGCTAAAAAAATGTTTTCCACCGTTAATAAAATTTGAATCGTGGCACAGAGGGTTGAGCGAACACGAGGCACAGGTACTTTCTGATAAAGTTGAAAAGGCTGAGGAATCAGGGACCTCCTGTCGCGTGACACGGGGAACACTGTCGCCTCGTTGGTGTTTCCCAACACCCACGCGATACCCGTGGCCCCTTCTGCTCGGAAATAAAGACGAAGCTTCATGAATATGAATAAGACAAGGAACGATACCGCGAAACCGCTCGAGTTTCTTCTTTAAATTCGAAATCTTATTAATGGGACTTGTCGAGAAATATTTCTAAATTAATCGACCCATTCGATCAATTCAAATTTTTGGCATTTTGGGTCGGTTCATGGCTTGGGTCTATGTCAGAGACAAGGCCTAAGTGTTCTTCGGTTAGGACCACGGTATCTTTTGGCATTTCGCGTTGAACGGTTCGTTATTAGCTTTGGAAGTATCGAGACATCGAACATTAAAATTAAAATAATTAAAATAAAATGGATTTAGGGAAACGATCGAAGAGGTCGACAAAATAGATCATCGGAGTCCGAGCCGACGCGTCCAAGTGTTAAATCTCGCGGAGCTTAAAGTCACGTTTTCCGTGGGAGCAGAGCGAATCGTACGGAAGGAGAACGGGGTGACAAGACAAAAGATATAAGAAAAGTTCCGCACGCTGAGGTCGTCCAACGGAGTGTGGGAATAACTCCTGGCTCACGGCTCTTTAGCCCGATAGACGTCCCGGTTTCTTTCCATTCGTAGAAACCTTTTTACATCGGCGTTGTCGCGTCCGTAAAATCGCTCGTTACCCGCTTTTTATTCCTCTCGATGGCTAGGAAAAAAAACAAAGTAATCAGCGTGCGGAGCTCGATTCAATTTGAAAGAAATTAGCCTGAAATTAGCGTGACCACTGATTGCGGTCAATCCGATTTCTTATTACTACTCTCTAGCCGAAGCATTTACCATTCCTTGTTTTCCAATTGTTCCACGGGATCACGGGTGTTTCTAGTACGTTTCCTTTTTCCGTTCTTTTTTTTTCTTTCTCGAAGCTTAACATTTATTTCGCGCTTCTCTGTTTTATGAGATTGTTCGATCGTAATTTAAAAATTGATTAATATCTGGCGATGGTAATTAGAGTTCGGTGGAACTGAAGAATCAAGAACAGAAGTGTTCTCCGAGGAGTGCTCGAGTATAAGCCTCGAGAGCCAATCTTTGGATTCTCGAATTTAATAAATTGAGTCGAGGATATCTGCGATTCGATCGATTCCGTTTCAATCTGTGATCACTAGACAGCCGATTATTTATTCATTTATAGGAAATTTAAAAGTGCGAAATTGCACGGAAAAAATATACAAAATATCCAAATTATATTATATGTGCATTTTATAACACCATATCATAAAACTTAATTATTTCCTAAATTAATTCTACAACCCCAGAAATCATGAATATTTATGGAAAAATATACTACAGAAATTCTATAACGAATTACTGTTTCGTTGCCCAAAATAATTATTCTGCATTATGAAATTAATTTTTCCTTTCTTATATTCGAGAGACTCGAATGTCGATTATCGATGCGAGAGGAGAATCGCTGACGACCCGGCGAACGGCGGTAGGACGTCGAACGAAAGGGGCCAGGATAGCGCATATCATCTTAAAGTTTAATTGAGTCTCGGTCCCAGGAGAAGTCAACACCGGAGCCAATCTTACTCGTCGCGGGCCCTTGGGAACCGGGCTACGTCTCTGCACCCTTCTGCACACTATTTCTACTTTCTCCACGTTTCATCCGTATCCCAGAGGATCGTCTGGATATCTCCTGACACGACCTCCTTTCAGAGGTACCTTATTCTGGCCTCGAATGGTCAATGGGAATAAAAAGTTGTGGATAGTCGTCGTCTTTTTTTATTTTAAATTACTGGATAAGGTATAAAGGGAATTAGATTTCGACGGAAATTAATTTTTAGGAATTTTTTAAATAGGTTACCTTTCGGTCTTTTTCTTTTTCATTTTTGAAATTTAATTTTGCTTGGTTTCTTTTTTATCCGAGACATTGTCTTTCCTTTTAACATATATTTTTATGAAACGAATAAAAATATAGTCGGTCGATCGTAATACTGAAGTTTCTTTGTGACTTTTAAAAAAATGATTACGTATCTTATATTTTTAAACCGAAACCCGAATATTAATATTAAAAAAAAAAAAATGTATAACCGATTTCGCTCAAAGGGGGATGTATAAAGCGTCGAAGTGAATTAACGTAAAAGTATCGCAGGTCGAGATGAAATTTTCAAGGATGAAGATGGTGCTCGTTCCGAGGCAGCCACCGAGAGCTACTCCGAAGAAGTTTAAACATTTACAAGTAATTCGGCATCTCGACCTTGCTCGCTTCGACTTTGTACTCCACTAGGATGGTGGTAAGGGGTCGAGAAACCTCTTGCGATGAATTACAGGAGGTCCCTGGGGAAGAACAGGGAGAATCAACCCCGTCGTACTTCGTCTTGCGTTAATTTCGACTCCAGACGCGTATCTTATTCGCTGGTATCCCCGGGCTAAGGTTAAGCCACGCGTGAATTTTAAGGAAACTTAGAAACTCTCAACAAATAAATTAAACGCTTAAACTCCTATATTTGATCGTTAGAAAAAAAAAAACTCCTTCCGAAGAGTCATCGAGTAACAATAAAACTTACTACGGAAAGGGTTGTCTCCAATCGTAAAATTACCGAGTAAAATTATTTAAAAAGAAAAAAATAAATTGAAAACACCCCTAAGACAATCATAAAAACCAAACTAAACAACCTCAAACGATCTCTCTCGAATTACCCCAACTTTCCCATCACAAAACCCCAAACCCGATCGTCCACCCTTCGCTCTAACCTCTTCAAAATCTCCACGAGATCCTTCCACCCTGGACCATCGAACAGAAATCCGGAAGATGCTCGTAATTAGCCTAATTAACCGAAACCGAGACTACCCTCGTCATCGGTGGCCGCGGAGAGCCAGAGGGTCCGGAATCGATGATTCCGGCGGATGTTCTAAAGTTTCCAGGAAGGGTAGATCGTCTCGAATCGGTCGGTTTCGCTCCATTTCGCGTGGTTGTTCGTTCGGTATTGCCAGGGGTCCCAGTATCGGATGTCCCATGGGCAAGCAGACAACAATGGGACCCCGTACAAGCAGAATCAGTACCGCCTTTTCTTCGTGCCCCACCCCTGCCACCCCTTTTTTCGGCGAATGTTCGAACAGCGAGGAACCAAGAGGTAGAAAACAACGAGCCGACGATTTAATATAATATAGAATGGATATCCTGTCCTCTGACCGAGGGAGAAAGAGGAAGAAAGAGGGAAAACGATGGGGCCCACTGTTCCCCTTTCATGGTGTGTTAGGTGGTGGCCTGTAACTTGATATCTTCGCGGCCAACGGGGTATAAAACAAACGTTAGGCGAGTTCTAAGGGCGCGTGTTCCTCCTACGAGTCCACTGGTTGCCGATCGTTGGCGATCAAAGAGAATCCGTCGATCAGGATTGTGGGAAAGATAATAAAATATCTTAACTCGTAACAGGAATTAACCAAACAAATAGTAGCAATGTTTTTATATTTTTAATAGGTTCCCATTCGTTTTGGAATATTTTTTTTTCTCTAATATTGTTATCCCTTTTGAGATATTTTAACTATTCAGGGGATGATCTGATACGTTTTTCTTTTTAAATTCCATGCTTCGTTTCACGAGATTAGCAAATAATTACCGACACAGGTGTACGAGCTTATTTCTCTCGAATCTCGTTTGTCGCTCAGATACCGAACACGATCTCCTCCTTCATAGTCGGACGCGATAATTGCCGCAAAAAAAGAAATCGACATTATGCCCGATGTTTTTTCAACGTTCGAACGATGGTGCACACATTCACCTGCGAGAAACGAAACCAGATACCCTAATCATCTTGTCATGGGTTATAGAAACGTGTACAAAGGGTGGGCCACAATAAACCGCCCCTGCAAGACACCAAGGTCCCCCCCCTATCACGAATTCCAGGGAAGATGGATCTATTCTCTCGTGAGAGATTCGTCCCTGTTTCACAGAGCTTGAAATTTTATCTATAAATCGCAGAATTGTTTAATTATGGCATTCCATATTTTAAAAAGTCAAATAAGTTATTATTTTTTAATCCCAATGAAATTGAAGAGTAAAGAATTTGAAAAGAAGAGAAAAATATTTGAGTTACCAAGGGGTTGACTCGAAGCATGAAAATTAGTCTAGATTGTTTAATGCATGCTTTTACATGAAACAGGATGGTTCACCCTACGAGCAACCCTATTCACGGAACAAGGGTTACCTGGTGTAGATATATTCTTCCTTGGGGAACGATAATTATATTCGCGTATGATAAATTTAATTTCGCTCGTATATACGCTTCTAGAAAAAGAAATATTTTACAATCTCCAACAGTCTTTTATGATATTATAAAACAACCAAACATTACTTGCGACTAAAAGAAACAAGTTTTCAATTTATGAAATTAAAATCTTGCAAAAAAATGTAACAAAGAATACCAGTACCGTTAAAAAATTATTTAACGAGAAAAAAAAAATCAATTACGCCTCGAAATTAAAAAGAAACCGAGGAACATCAAATTGCAAGATTCTCCAATCTTCATCCTGGTCACTTAATTATAATATTTCGCGAAGGTACGGGGGTGTTGCTACAACATCGAGATCTTGGTATCGCATTCAGGCATGCTGCGGTATACACGCGTGCTATATCCAGGAAAGGCGGTAGTCCCCGTGGGAGAAATGGAGCACGAAGCACAGGAAGCCCGTTCAATTGGTGTCCAGGGTGCATTTGCGTCTAATTCAATGCATTATACCTCTCTATCCACCCACCACCGCCACTGGCTAACCACCCTCCGCTCTGGTAAACGTTTCCTCGAGCTTCTGTTACGTGCAGGATCGAATATTTTCTGATTCCACCCGACGAGGATTTCCTGGTGACCGCTGATGGCCATCGTGGCTTTCTGGGAGATTCTTCGAAGGCCGATTGGATTTGTTACGTTTAAGGGAGGGTAATCGTGCGAACGTTAATTCTCTGCAGCGCCATTTTACTTACAAGTTGGATACTCGTGTGTATTTCTTGTCTTATTTTATTTTATTTCATTGTAATTTCATTTCATTTCATTTCATTTATTATAGATAGCAGACAGTGTTATAGTAATGTTTGGTTCTAAGATTGTTAAATTAAAATGAGAAATTGTAATTATAATTTCTTTCTTCCAAGCGAGCAAACAAAATTTCGGTTACAAAGGATTAATTAGTAATTATTATTTTGCAGGCAAAAAAATGATAAAGACAGAATGCTTGAGAAGGTAATCCATAGATCTTGAAGTCACGCTGGTTAATAAAACTACTACGATACTGTCCTCAACGTTGCGAAGCGATTTACCTTGACCCAATGCGATTCTGAACGACGTGTCTTTCGAATATACTTGTCATAATTTTTTTCTTTTTTCCCGCTACACCTGTCGTGCGTGCAATTGCACAATCGTTGCTTCAAGGAATTACTCGTTCCTTCATTTCGAATCTTTTCAATGTATCCTGAAAGCCTTGGAAAGACCCTCATCAATTAAACGAACAATAAACTGCCACACATTTTTCTTTTCAACGATAAATCAAAGGCTTAAATTTCTGTATTTCTTAATTTTATTTTAAGTGTCTTTCAATAAAAAATTTATAACTATAAAAGGATTTTTCTTTGCTTTTTTTAAAGAGAAATAATACGAATACATGGATGCGTATCTTGATTAATTTAAAAGACTGTGTTCTTTGCTCCAAATCGCGGATAAAAATTCTCTTTTTACCAATCCAACTAAAAAATCACTACTTTCCGAAACAACCCTTCTTCCATCCTCCAACCAACCCCCGAATACCTTCGCTTTCCAAAACCACCCTCTTTCTTTTCTCCAACCCACGGAACGCATCAAAAATTCCTATCTCTAAAGGGAAGACACTTTGGTAACCAAGTTCGAAGTCGACGTCGACGAAGAGAAATAAGAACAATAAGAAGAGAAAAGGAAGTACAAGACCCTGTTCTTCTCTCTTCCTCTCAGGATGCCGTAAGGGGCTCAGGATCGGGCGTGGAGCGATAAGAAGGCACCCGCAGGTGTAATTATGATTACCGCAGTGCAGAGAAAGACGGAGTATTGCGGGGCTCGTATGGCAGCGGTGGGATCGTGGGAAATAGGAATCCTCGAACGGCACTTTCGCGTCTCTGGCTCTTGCTACCAACCGGCGCCGACCACCAACAATGCTGTTTTCCGATTGTTGGTCCCCTGGCCTTTCGCCGGTGGCTTCCTCGTACGAACTAGGGGCCTCGAGACGCAACCATACCTTTTGCTAATCAAATATTTGCCAAGTTTCGTAATTTCCAACAGAGATGAACAGGGTTAACAGCACTTTCTATCGATTTCACCGTGATTCTTCATTGTTTCCTCTTCGATTATTTTTCTCGATGGTAATGTTTGAAATATAGGAGGTTCGTCGAAGAAGAAAAAAGATTTTGGAAGGAGAAAAATTATTTTTATGGAAGAAAAGAAATATTCCTGCGGTCCTTAGGAATTTTTTTGAGAATTGATTAACGATACAGTTTTCAAGTAAAATTATTAATTTACAATATTTCAGGGATTAGATCGTACTTTAAATCGTTCTATTCAATCTACAAGGATTGTACTGAAATATTGTAAGTTATTAAAAATGAATTAGTACCAGAACACACGATTAGCGCACAATTTCTCATAATAGAATTTCCTTGCACAAAAACGATTTAGGAGGATGCTTAAAACCATGGAAATCTTCGATATGATCTAACAGAATATTTTCTAACAAACCTAGCCGTTCGATTTTCAATTTCTCCTCGATGGGGGAGAGATAAAGCTGTGCACCAACATCGAGGCAATCGTTTCGAGGCAACAGAAAGCTGGAGCAACGAGAAAACACCCTGGTGGCCGTACCTCCTAAAGTAATCGTGGAAAAAAGTCCGTTCGGTCGCGGATAATACGCGGCTCGCTGGTTCAGAGCAGTTAACAGGCGAGTTTTTCCAGCATGGACCCCATGGGTACGCGCCACGGCACCCAGAGGTCTCGTTTCGACCTATGCTTTATACCGCGACCCATCCTCGTACCATCGTGGACTGCGAACAACCCCATAACGCGGCCGAACCGCGAAGGATACTCTTACGAAACAGCTTGACGAATCACCTGAATTCGATCCGAAACATATATACCACTGTTCCGAAGTTTGGATTAACTTTGTTAAGTTCTGTTCTTAATAAAATTAATGGCAAAGAAACTGAAATTTTTCGGTAGAATTAAGGAATCAGAAGTATACTCGATTTCAGAAGAGAGAAATATATTTAGTTAATTTTTTTTCACGATTTTTTAGCCATGAAAGGATGTTGAATATTTTTTAACATATCATATTTCCAAAGAACCAAGTTAAATAAATATGTTCGATACCACAATTTGTGTCTCTTAATTAGCACGTAAATGCAAATGCAACCATCGAAGGACACGAAGCTTTATCGTCAACTGAATCGATTTAATTTGAGCAAGGTGCCCAGGCATCGAGAATCTCGAATAAAAAAGAAAATAAATGACACGTGCACCTAATCGATCGATCTGAATTGGTCGAAAAAAATGTTTCTCTCTTCGAGACCGGTCAACGCGTGACAACTGTACAACAATGTACTGCTTGTTTCGAATTGCCACTTCAAAGTCACGATTAAAGCTCCATTCACAGTTGAAAATTGAAAATGTAAGCTTCAATCCAAGTAAAAAAGATACATTTATTTATTTAACCTTTCTGTTGTGTTCCCTAAAACTTACTCTGATTGTATAACAATAATGACTCCACGCTTTTATTTTTTTTTAATGTTATATAAAAAATTCAATCACGCATTCTAAAATTTAATATAATATTTTTATACTTATAAATTATTTGATCGATTTCGTGTGAACGGAGCTTAAGAGTGAAATTTTCAGTGTTCTTTTTTCGGTTTTATTGTCCTTATTTCGGTTCGAAGCCCTTATCCATCATCTTCTTCTTCGATTACGATCCACAACATCGAGTCGGAGCCGCGGCAGCCTTCGAGACCTCGAACGTCAACGGGAGTAAAAAAGAAAAGGTGAAAAAGAACCGAGTGGGACGAGAAAAAAAGAAGGAACGACGAAAGGAAATAAAACGGAAGAAGGAAATACGGGAAAAATGAAACGGGGTTGAGGTTGTCGACATAAAGGAGGAATAACAGAGAGCTCCTTTTACCTTTTTCTCTTTCCTTCTTTTTCTTTTAACCATCAAAATAAATCATATCGTCGACGTATTCTTGAAAATTAGAAAATTCGAACGAAATTCGAGAACAAAAATCCTCAAATATTTTCCTTTAAATAATAAATTATATTTCATTGAAGAATATCAGATCGATTCATGAATAATGTAAACTATCGAGAATTTTCTACAGGAAATCATAGAGAATCTCTAAAAATGTGTGGTTATATACTTATAAAGTTTCGTTGAGGAATTACAAACCCGCCATTTTGACCGCTCTAATAATTCTACCATTATTTACACATAATTTAAAAAAAAGTACTTGAATTACCTATCGAACGAAGTGATGCGACCTGATGGAATTTTAGTAAATTTGTAAATTTTTAAAAAGCGAAAAATTGAATATTGCAAGCGAAGAAACAAGCACGAAAAAAAGGGAACGAGAAATTGGGAGAATTAAAGGTGCGAGAAGGGAAAAAGAGAGAAAGAACGTGGCAAACCATACGTATGCAAACTTTTAATAACGCGTGCATCCTCTTTTTACTGCTACAAGGTGTCCGTTAGTAGTTTACGAGCGGATAATTATAGGACGATGCAGCAATATCCGCGCTAACTTTTTCCACCCCTCTCGTGCCTCACTTTTTAGCACGATTAAAACAACTTCACGGCTGTTTTTACGAACTACAGTGAACAATTGCGTTTTTTTTTAACTTCTGTTGCTTTACGATATTGTTATCTGTTAAATTACTAAACCAAACATACGTGAAAAATGGT
>SMSQ01003197.1:38482-48494 GCA_019453375.1 Ctenoplectra terminalis | reverse complement strand
CGCGCGCGAGGGTGGAAGACCGTCGACGTGGCGGAAATGAAGACGAGATGGTACGGCGGATAAGCCGGTAAAAACCCTCGAAAACTCGCTGCTACATCAATAACTGAAAAAGAACTCCTCTTCGGAAGGGGTCCCGCGAGCGACGCGGAAATTGAATAACGTCGTCGCGTTTACTGATTTCGCCGGAAACCGTGGACGTTCGCGAGCATCTCCGGGCCGTGATAACGACGACAGCGATCGACGGTACGCGATGAAAATTTATACGACCCCGTCGCGACACGTGTCGAGACGATTTTTATTGTCGCGCGATTCGATCGAGACGTTCCGGTTATTAATGCACGCTTCCGATCAAAAATTCAGGGACCGGAATTATTTTATCTATTATTTCTGTCCGTTCGAGGAGTCTTCTATTCTTTTTGTAATTTAAAAGTTACTAACTTTATGTTACTTCAACTATTTTATTTAATTATTACTGTACTATTATTGTACGCGATCCATCTGTAGCAATTATTATTTCTAAAGTTTGCAAGTCAAAGTGGAAAACTGTCGCTATTTTTTCTCTGATAGACAAAATTCGGGCTACGGAGGGTTAAGTGCGTTTTATTTAGAAGTAAAATTGAAGGTAATTATTTGGACATATTGTAGGGATTTTAGGTTGCAGACGGGTGTCTCTACAAATACTCAATAATGGACACTGTCTTAAGAACAATAACTATTTATTAACTAATTACTAGGCTCAATAATCAAGTACTCGTTCTCTATTTCTCTTTACTCGACTCTCGACTCTGACTCAATTCTCACTGACCGTTCTCTGACTCTTCTCTGACTAACCCTCGACTGACTCTCTCCGCATTTTCTCCACTCATTTATCCCTTCATTCTCTCTTCTTCTATTCTCAATCTCTTTCACTCTGCTCAGGCATTCTCAGAAACTCTTCGGTCACACGATATTCCCTGTCACTCGGTCCAAATACTCTTTTCTCGCACGTCTATCGCTCGGCCCAAACACTCGTCTCTCGCACCTCTATCGCTCGGCCCAAACACTCGTCTCTCGCACTTCGATCACACTGTCCCAAACACTCTTTATTCACACCTCTATCACTCCAGACTAAACATTCTTACCTCAGTCTTACCATTCCCACAATATTATGCATATTAATTGTGACTTTCGTGATTTCCTATTGTTGGAATATTTAAAATTACGCGCCAGAATTCGTGAGCGTGCGTGTAGTTTTTTTTTTCTGTCTTGTATAAACGTTCGAAATATATTACGTGAAAATTATTCACGAGAAATAAATGTACAAAATTAACATCTATAAATTTATCAATCTACGAATAATTACTTCATTTTAACATAATTTTCAAGTTTCTTTTATTAGTGTAGTTTGAACTTTGTTTTTGTACAGAAGTTTGTTTTGAATTTGTGTTGGGTAAGTGTGTAGGTTAGATTTAGGGTAAGTTTGGGATAATTGGACCATTTTTTGAAAAGAAGTAAAACATAGAAAATAGAAATTATTCTGAAATTATTCCGCATTACGAAAAAAGAAAATTACCGATCATCTATAGCGCGTAACATATTAACACTAGAACCACCAACGATTAAAATAGATTTATTTGCAGCAAAAAAATCAAGATGAGTATTTGAAAAAATTCTTATAAGAGGTGTAATAATTCTTTAAGTATATTTTTTGCAAAAAATTATCGAAAACCCCTAAAAATGCGCCACTGTAAATTGATAAAATTTCTATGACAAATTAACCGCGTTATACTGAGTCCACTGTAAATCCAATAAAACATCTTTCCGACACCTTGAAGTAACCTCTCAGAAGAAAAGTTTCTCAAATGAATGATTTAAAAATATAACCATCGAAAACATCCGACTAGTTAACAAACTAAATTTATTTTTATTTCCGAGACAAACGTTAACGTAGCGATAATCATTTCGAAGATATTCCGCGTTACAGAAAAAAAAATTACCGATTTCCCATAGCGCCTAACTCGCGCACAATTTCGATTCTACTTCGACTGAAACAATCGTTCCCTGTGATCCCACCGCGAAACTCAACCCGCACCCTGTATAATGATTAGAATGCAACAAACGGAGCAAGGATTCGTTCCGGAACGATCAATCCCGACGCACGTGAAACGACGAGCTCTCGCATACAGACGTTATATTCCATTCGTCCCCTCGTTGAGAACACTGGTTCCGACATTCGGTATCGTTCGATTCGCGTGGCCGCACGTGACGCCCGCATTTTTTTCCTTTCCTCCGGTTGCATGCAGATTTTTCACAATACCTCGACGACGACGTTCACCCCGCGACGAGAAAAAGAAAGAATAAAAATCGGGGAGAGTGGCGAACCAACCCCTCCTTTTATATTTTCTTTTTTTTCTTCTTTTTTTTATCGCGTCGACGCGGCGGAACGCGAAACGAATTTATAACTAGCGATACGGTGATCGAGGCGGAGCCCTTGAGCCGAATTCGTCGATTTTAATATTCGCCCCTTCGTCCACCTTCGAAAACACCCCTGCTTTCGCACGCCCTTGTCGCCTCGCGGCGTGCACCCTCGACCCGTCGAGGCTCCGGCCATCGCGCGATCCTTTTTAGGATGAAATATGCCGAAATTTATGGGCCGACGTGGTATCCTGACGCGATCGAGGGTGTGAGACGCGAAAAAAATGCCAAGAGGGTTGGGAGGGTTCGGTGGGTTTCATTGGACGGGATGTTAGTTAGGATTTTGTTTCGTTTGACTTAATCGCGTAACGCGAGCCACTTTCGCGCTCTTGGGATTTCGTGTCGGGAAAAGCCAGCGCATCTGGCCGATAGAGACAACTGGCGGCGCATCCACGATTTGTCGAAACGCGCTCAGCCTTTCGGACGCAGACTGGAGTCTTGAGTTTGATGAAAATGTGTCGTTAAAATTCAGAGGAAGAAAGAGTTTTTTTTATATATTTATGTGGGGAGCTGGACGAATGAGAGAGAGAGAGAGAATGCGTGGAGAGATGAGTGAGCGAGCGGAGGAATGGTAAAACAACGGAAGATCGGCGTGGCGTGACTTGAGGAGAAGCGTGGCTAAGCGACAGTTTGCGTTCAGCCTCGAAAAAAATTATACACTCAAATATATTTTTTATTACTATTAATTATTGTCGTGCCCTCATAATTTATCCTGCCATCAGGGTTCCCCTTCCGAGATATCCTGTAGGAAGACTCGGGCAATAGGCGGATCCCACATTTATGGAAATTAGGATATTTTTTAAGGGAAGTAGAATTTGGTTGGGTCAAAAATGACCTAACGGTCGCAGGCCTCTTCAATAAATCCTTTTCTCACGGATAGGACACCGCCAGGACACAGTACCAAGCTACCAAATTACCACACATATGAAAACCCGAAGCAAGTGCGAGTTAGGTTCGGGTTAGGCTCGGGTAAAAAAGTAAATTACTCCTTTTCTGATGGACAGGACACTGCCATCCACAGTACCAAGGTACCAAATTACCACACGTACGGAAACAAGAAACAGTTTCGGGTTAGGTTCGTATAATAAAGCAAACCATCTCCGGTACCGAGTTATCAAGTTACCAGACGTATGAAAACCAGAAACAGATTCGTAAAAACGTAAATAAATCCTTTTCTCGCAGACAGGACACTGCCATCCACAGTATCAAGGTACCAGATTATCACACGTATGGAAACAAGAAACAGTTTCGGGTTAGGTTCGTGTAACAAAGCAAACCATCCATGGTACCAAGTTACAAACGTGTGAAAACCCGAAACAGGTTCGGGTTAGGTTCGGATAATAAAGTAAATTACTCCTTTTCTCACGGACGGGACATCGCTATCTACAATACCAAGCTACCAAATTACCACACGTATGGAAACAAGAAACAGTTTCGGGTTAGGTTCGTGTAACAAAGCAAACCATCCACGGTACCAAGCTACCAAGTTACCAGACGTATGAAAACCCGAAACAGTTTCGGGTTAGGTTCGGATAATAAACAAAATTACTCCTTTTCTGACGGACCGAACACCGCTATCCCCAGTACCAAGCTACCAGATTACCACACGTATCAAAACACGAAACAATTTCGGGTTAGGTCCGGGTTAAATTCATGGAAAAAGCAAATAAATCCTGTTCCCACGTACCAACACTCTCATCCACAGTACCGAGCTACCAAATAACCAAAAACCCAACAAATCCTTCCAAACTCAACGCGTCACTTTCAATCTCCTCCTTCCCCCACACCAACTTCGTTTGCAAAAGCAAATGCGAAAAACATAGCATGTTTCTCCGCGACCAAGAAACAACCTAACACAGATGGAATAAGTGAAATAAATGAAACAACTTTCCGCCCCACACCCGCGATCGATCCCTTATTTTCTACATCATCGTTCTATTTATTATATCCGCTTCCCCCACGCCGACGCTTCGCATTCCGCCGAACGTTCCTCTGCCAAATGCCGCTATTGCCTGTCTAACTTTTAAATCCCCTGCCCGTCCCCTCCCAAACCAGTCCTTTATCCGTTCCCTTTATCCGCGGCCGTTCTCCGAGTCGTCCACTAGAATATCATAAAAGTACGTATATCCTGTGGACGGAACGCTCGGGTGGCGGAGATTAAAAGTCGCGGAGTCGGAGTCAGCAGACGGTGAAAGTGAGAAGTAGCACTTTTGTAGTCGCGCGGCCCAGAGGGTGCGCCGCGACCGGAGGCTGGGAAAATTGAAGAGTTCCATGGGACAGGTAAGTAAGAGAAAGAAAGAGACGAAGAGGGTAGAAAAAAGGGAGAGAAGCGGAGGAAGAATAAAAGAGAAGAATATCTCGCGGCGTGTCTCTTTAAACCACTCTGCGGGCCAGCGTTGGTGCAACTTTAAATTCGCTCCTGTTCCCTTGATCGCACGAGCGTCGCTTCTCTTTCCCGCGAAGATTATAAAAATTACCCTCCCGCAGACGTTCGAAACGGGGTCGAGATTAAAAGTCACGAGCAGCGCGGGATGCGAGGAAGCGGAATTGCCGCTTTAGCAGTCCGGACGCGAGAGTCGGCTAAGGAGGATAAAGAAGCCGCTGAAACGAGCGGAAAACGAGAATACGTAAGCAGCGGGTGTAACTTTAAATCGAGTTGGCCTTTACTGCCGCCCATCCGTGGCTGTTTCCCGCCTGAGAGATCGACGGAAACCGTGTGGGGAATTGTACGCTGTGCGGGACGACGATTCCGGAAGAGGGAAGGCTTGGCCGGAAGGTCAGCGGGATTGGTATCCTTCGGCGAGCGTCCAGTGGAAATTGGTGCCGAGGGAACGAAATTAGACAGCGGAGAATGAATTTCGAGACACCTTGGCGCGGCGTTACGGCGAAACGAGATCAAGGATTAAGGAAACTAGCGCCGGATGTTGCTACGGTGATTCCGGTGCTTCCAATGCTTCGTTTCGAGGGGCGGAGGATGGGACCTGTTGATCTCATCGGAGGAAGTTAACCGATTCGCTGCCAAGGACGAGTATACTCGTCTTTGCGAAATTTTATTTCTAGTATTTTTTCAAGTTTCTTACATTTCTATATTTATGTTTGTGGCCACGAGAAAATTTGCTAATTCAGAAGCCTGCGTGTTATAACGTATTTAAAGTAGGACGAGTATACTCGTCTTTGGCAGGGTGTCGTGCATTGCAAAATTTTATTTCTTGGATTTTTTTCAAGTTTCTTACATTTCTATATTTATGTTTGTGGCCACGAGAAAATTTGCTAATTCAGAAGCCTGCGTGTTATAACGTATTTAAAGTAGGACGAGTATACTCGTCTTTGGCGGGGTGTCGTGCATTGCAAAATTTTATTTCTTGGATTTTTTTCAAGTTTCTTACATTTCTATATTTATGTTTGTGGCCACGAAAAGTTGCTAATTCAAAAGCCTGCGTGTTATAAGATATTTAAAGTAGGACGAGTATACTCGTCTTTGGCGGGGTGTCGTGCATTGCAAAATTTTATTTCTTGGATTTTTTTCAAGTTTCTTACATTTCTATATTTATGTCTGTGGCCACGAAAAAATTTGCTAATTCAAAAGCCTGCGTGTTATAAGATATTTAAAGTAGGACGAGTATACTCGTCTTTGGCAGGATGTCGTGTATTGCCATTGTTTTTTATTGAGAAAAAAATCAGGAATTTTCAGCGGTGAAGTCTTCGTTGAATTTAAAATGTGTGCCTTTATACCTTTTGTTTAAAGTGATATAATAATTAATTAATTAATAAAAACGAAAGTGTTAGTGACTAGGACACATTTTTCATTCTTTGTACGAGGCAGATTTCTTATTTATTTTCTCTCCATTTTCATCCCTCACAAATCACACGAATATTAAATTTCTAATTGCTTTTTAAATATTTATATTTAGCTTTAAAAAAAAAATATTGTCGACAAAGACATATTTTTCAATCTTCGTACGATGCAAATTTCTTATTTAAAAAAAATTAATATCCGGATACTTATTAACGATAGTCTACAAACATTTCTCCCAAATTTCTAATTATTCACACCCAGATTTAATCACAAGAGAATATTTTTCAATCTTCGTTCGATACAAATTGCTTATTTAAAAAAAATAAATAAATATTCGGATACTTATTAGCGATGGTCTACGAACATTTCTCCCAAATTTCTAATTAATTATTCACACCTAGATTTAATCACAAGGGAATATTTTCCATCGTACGATGCAAATTTCTTATTTAAAAAAAATAAATATCCGGATACTTATTAGCGATAGTCTACAAACATTTCTTCCAAATTTCTAATTACTCACACCTGGATTTAATCACAAAGGAATATTTTTCATCGTACGATGCAAATTTCTTATTTAAAAAAAATAAATATCCGGATACTTATTAGCAGTAATCTACAAACATTTCTCCCAAATTTCTAATTAATTATTCACACCTTGATTTAATCACAAGGTAATATTTTTCATGGTACGATACAAATTGCTTATTTAAAAAAAAAAATAAATATCCGGATACTTATTAGCAATAGTCTACGAACATTTCTCCCAAATTTCTAATTATTCACACCTAGATTTAATCACAAGGGAATATTTTCCATCGTACGATGCAAATTTCTTATTTAAAAAAAATAAATATCCGGATACTTATTAGCAGTAATCTACAAACATTTCTCCCAAATTTCTAATTATTCACACCCAGATTTAATCACAAGGGAATATTTTTCATCGTACGATGCAAATTGCTCATTAAACGAAACGAAACATCATCAAGCGTTTAGATACATGAATCAAAAAGTCGAAGCGCCCTGTGTAAGTTTATTTTCCTGTGAATCAATACCGCGTCGGTTCGACTCGCAGGCGAGCAGCGTGTGTACAAAATCATGGAATCGGGCGCAATATAAAGGTACGATGCAGAAACCACTAAAGCCAAACCCGAGGGTCGCGCTTAGCATAGATATGAATTTCATACCCGTGGCTCCTCGCGACGCGATACGAGAAATTCCTCTGCGTCTGGAAGATCGAGAAGATTCGCAAATAGAATATCTTGAACTTTCGCCCTGGAATATTCTACTCTCTTAAGGGTGTCTTTTGTTTTGCAACACTGCCAACCAACCGATTCTTTACGATCGAAATTAAAAAATTTGCTATTGATGAGATTTTCCGTGACTCTCTCTTAAAAATATAAATTAACCTTTGTCTTCCTTAATTTATGTATTTTTTTTATACGCCTTTCGTTTTGATTTCTTCGCTAGAAATACACTATCGGACATAGGTCTTTGCTCACCCTCAAAATAACACAAAAAGAAGGGATATTATTAATAACTTAAATTAAAAATTGAATAACTTAATTTTTACTCGACTAAAATTTTTACTAACTTTATTATTAATAACTTAAATTAAAAATTGAATAACTTAATTTTTACTCGACTAAAATTTTTACTAATTTTATTATTAATAACTTAATTTAATAATTAAAGTTATATTAATAACTTTTCTTCCCGAAATTATTTGAAATTTTTGCAAAATTCTTTAAGCTTCTTCTTTGTTAAGTTTCAAAGGGCTCTTGCGAAAACTTAAAGTGTTCTTTTGGAAAGAAAAAAAGAAGATTATAAATATTTACGATTTCTTATTTATTTGATTAATTTACTTTAATTTTAAAATATAAGAAGTATTCGAATTTTTATTGGTATTAATAAATTAATATTTACGATTTCTTATTTATTTGACTAATTTACTTTCACTTTAAAATATAAGAAGTGGTTGAATTTTCATTGATATTAATAAATTAGTAAATTAACGTTTACGATTTCTTATTCATTTGGTTAATTTACTTTAATTTTAAAATATATGAGAAGTGTTTGAATTTTTATTGGTATTAATAAATTAATATTTACGATTTCTTATTTATTTGATTAATTTACTTTCGTTTTAAAATATAAGAAGTGTTCGAATTTTTATTGATAATCTAAAGGAAACCTTCCACTAAATAACATCTGTCTCCCATCTTTCTAAAATTTTCAATTTTTATATCGAATACTAACAATTTCCACTGATAAACTTTTCTAAGTTTCAAAGGGCTATTCCGAGAACTTAAAGTATTCTTTATGAAATAAAAACAGATTTCTTATTTATTTGCTTAAGTTACTTTTATTTTAAGATGAAAGAAGTGTTCGAATTTTTATTGATAATCTAAAGGAAACCTTCCACTAAATAACATCTGTCTCCCATCTTTCTAAAATTTTCAATTTTTATATCGAATACTAACAATTTCCACTGATAAACTTTTCTAAGTTTCAAAGGGCTATTCCGAGAACTTAAAATATTCTTTATGAAATAAAAACAGATTTCTTATTTATTTGCTTAATTTACTTTCATTTTATCATATTTTAAGATATTTTATTTTAAAATTATTTTAAGATAAAAGAACCGTTTGAATCTGAAAATATAGAATCTAATTAAAACCCTCTTCTCTGAAGAAAATAATGCCCGCCGCCACAGCGGCGCCAACCAAGTACAAAGGGTTAATTTCTACGTTCTAGTAATATTTACGTACCATCGCTCGAAATCGACGAAGCTGACAAAATAAGAGTTGGAATACTTGAGAGCAGCGGGGTAGTGCAATTGTAAAAAGAGGTGGCAGGACACGCCGCGTTCTATTTCTAAAGTAAGCTGTTCTAAAATGAATATTAACGTTGACGATAAAGCAGTGGAAGCAAAACGGAGACCGACGGGAGGCGCAACAGCAGAAACGTATATATTCAACTGTCGCATAATGCAAGGACGGTGTAAAATTTCAACAATTGGGCCAGCTTAGCCGGCGTAATGATGCCGTCAAAAATTTCTAGCAAGAGACCGTGTACTGCACGCTAAATAAATTCGCCAGACTTATGGTACACGGATAGCTGCACCGGTTTGTGATTAATTTGCCGTAGGGATATTAACGCAACGGATTTTCACGTGCGAGGGATCAAGTCGGTGATTTAGAGGGCGGACCGAATTCAGGCTATCAGGCAGCCATCCAAGCAATATAGTGGGCTATTCTACAGGGTGTACCGATTAACGGTAGAACTAGCGAAGTAAAAATTACTGGTTCATAATTTGTTACAGAAATTTTATAAATTTTCAATCATGTATTTTGGGGGATTTTTAGGGATTATTCTATGACTTTTTTGGGAAGAATTGTTATCTTTATTATAAGTATTTTTTCAAATACCTATAATTGTGATTTCTTTGGTACAATTAAGGGTACTTTAATCGCCGGTAGTTCTGGTCAAAATGACTGGTTCATAATTTCTTATAGAAATTTTATAAATTTGCAAGGATGTATTTTTGGGGATTTTCTATGATTTTTTGTGAAAAATATGTACGGAGAATTGTTACCCTTATTATAAGTATTATAATAAGGTAAATAAATAAATCACAACAACTATATTAATTAAAAATACAAACACATTTAAAAAAACATGTCAATTAAAAAAATATTATTAAAATTACCACTCTTTCTAAAATAACAGAAATCCAACCAAATATAAAATAAACCA
>SMSQ01003186.1:0-51648 GCA_019453375.1 Ctenoplectra terminalis | reverse complement strand
AAAAAGAGATTGAAAATTTTATTATAAAATAACCCGTAGCTAAACAGCTATAGCTATTTTATGCGCAAGTAGTTTTGCTCGCGAATTGCAAAAAATCGCCCGCTACATGGAGAAGGTTTGGCGAGAAAACACCCGCTTAAAATGTGTTAATAGTAAAAGAATAATAATCAGACTTTAGAAACTTAACTTTTTATTATAAATTCGTAATTAATAACCATTTGATTCGAACATTAATAATCAAAAATTTTGTTGAACTTAAAAATCTTTCTTTTGACCGAATTCTTATTTAGATCCGATTCCTTCTGATCTACCTTATGTACAAATTATACGTATAAGTGCAAATGTATGTACTTCAACACAAATGTAGTATTTTCAGTATTTATTTAGTTTTGTTACATCTTCAAATTATTTTCAGCACTTTTTATTTTTATAAAATTGACTAACACGAAGTGGGAGTCGATATATTTTTCTTGGACTCCAACTTCGACTGCGGTGATCAGAAGTTCCTTGCAAATTCTAATTCCGACTCCATAGCCCTGATATGAATATAAATGAAGTACACACGGTTAACACGTCCTAGCTACTGTACAACGAAAAATCCGTCTCTTGTTTCATAATGTATTCAATGTTCGATTATAACTTTGTAATAAAGCGCCTACAGCTTAACTTCTTATAACATTTTTTTCTCTTTTCGCTCATAAATTATACTGTCACTGTTTGTCGGTAAAGACCGGAAATCAGGGCTGTGGAGTTGCAATTGTGTAATCGAAGTCGGAGTCCGGAAGAAATTTTTGTTTATTCGAGTCGCGGAAAAATATACTCCGATTCAACGTTGGTAATTTTTAAAGTCAAAAATGTACTCAAAATAATTAAAAGTTCTAATAAAACTAAATAAATACGAAAAATACAGAGTGTTTCAGAAATCGTGGTACAAAATAAAATAATGTGATTCTTCCTGCGAAAGCAGGTCGAAAATATTGAATAAAATTTTTTCATACGAGTTTTCGTTTTCGAAAAAATCGTATTTAAAAATTTATCACATACACATGTATTTAACTGTCTCTACTTGACGAATTTTGTCGTATATTACGGTCCCAATAATTTAGAAGTTAGTTATCGAGCACAATCAAAACGGATAGTGTACAGCGAGAATCGAGTAGTCAGTTGAATGCATATGCATTTAATAATGAATTTTCGAATAAAGTTTTCTCGAAAACAAAGCCCTCGTACAAACAAATTTTATTCTATTTTTTCGATTTATTTTTACACGCAGAATCACTCCATTTCTGGTTGTTCCACCAGTTACTGGACACCTTGTGTAAGATTTCGCTTTTGAAAAAATAATTTCTAAATTCGTGTTAAACAAACAGTTTGTTCTAAAAATAATTTCTAAACTCACGTTAAAAAAACAGTTTGTTCGGAAAATAATCAAAATGCTCTTCAACTGAAAAATAATATCGTACAAGTGTTCGAAGCAGCGAGGAATTTAAACATTATTGCCTTCAGTTTAAAATAAAAAAAAATAGCAATTTCTAAGTTGATTAAATAAATAAATTATTTAAACTTATTAGATACGTTATTTTAAACCACAAGAAATCTTGACATTTTTTACAAGCACGAACAGAAATAGTGGTGATTAACCAGATTAAGTTAGATTGGAGAATACTCAANTTATCGAGCACAATCAAAACGGATAGTGTACAGCGAGAATCGAGTAGTCAGTTGAATGCATATGCATTTAATAATGAATTTTCGAATAAAGTTTTCTCGAAAACAAAGCCCTCGTACAAACAAATTTTATTCTATTTTTTCGATTTATTTTTACACGCAGAATCACTCCATTTCTGGTTGTTCCACCAGTTACTGGACACCTTGTGTAAGATTTCGCTTTTGAAAAAATAATTTCTAAATTCGTGTTAAACAAACAGTTTGTTCTAAAAATAATTTCTAAACTCACGTTAAAAAAACAGTTTGTTCGGAAAATAATCAAAATGCTCTTCAACTGAAAAATAATATCGTACAAGTGTTCGAAGCAGCGAGGAATTTAAACATTATTGCCTTCAGTTTAAAATAAAAAAAAAGAAAATTAAATTTTTTGAAACCGAATTACCAAAATACCTCCTTGATTTGTCCAAGAGTCTGTGTAAGACAACGCGGACGACATTTTTAGCAATTTCTAAGTTGATTAAATAAATAAATAATTTAAACTTATTAGATACGTTATTTTAAACCACAAGAAATCTTGACATTTTTTACAAGCACGAACAGAAATAGTGGTGATTAACCAGATTAAGTTAGATTGGAGAATACTCAAATTCGATTACTTTGAAATTAGAGCATTAAATAAAAAAGTATCATTCTATTAGGTTGGTGCATATGAAATGCCGGATTTTGATTACATGTAAATATTTATATTCCAGTGTCCATCGTAGAATTGTTTATGAGATAACCTTTCATACAGTTCGGTTATCTATTATCAGAGTCGCGTTATGTTCAAAATACTTTTTCCTAAATTATGTATTTTAGCCACTTTTTAAACATTTATTCCAAGTATAAATTTTGTTAATATTCGTACAATTTTCTTATACGAACACAAATTTGACGATAATGCTGCAGAAAACACTCGCAACATAAAGTCGGATCGTTCAGACAAAATATTGCGAACGAGAGGAAAGTTGAGCGTTAATTCGCAAAATTCCGTTTTAGAAATTTCTCTATAAAGTAAGTAACATGGCAGAACCGAAGCGCCAGTGGATAACGATGTATTGAAAGCAATTGATGGAAAATAATTCGCGTCGAACATCAAAAGAACTTGCTCTAGGAATGAATATTAATCATTTCATGGTATTACATCACATTTTGTAAATTGGTGAGGTAAAAAAATGACACGAGGTTACTATTATTTACTGAAAAAATCCGACATTTTACATGCACCAACCTAATATGTACAGTACCGGATAAATGAATTTTAAGACTGACGTTTTTCTGTTTGTTTGTTGTATTGGTAACGTCACGTACTTACGTCACTCACATATTTCTTTACCATTTTAAAATAAATATTTTATATTGAAATTTGTTATATTTAATGCTCTACAAGCATTTTAATCGAGTTACCGTTAATACACCGAATCATTTAAGCATATTCGGAAACATCATTTGTCCGGTACTGTACACTACCGCTCAAAAGTATCCGGGCACTTGCTTATTTTTAACGTAATGTAATTTATGATTTTGTTATTTAATTTTTATTGTTACAGCTATGTGTAGCAGAATATTATGACAGGATAAAATTGAATATTGTGAATAAATTATTGAGCTAATCTGCAATAAAAATGACATTAAAGTCTATAAGTGTCGAACCTTATGGAACTGTATTGTTATTTAAAAAGATCTTTATATTTTGGTTAATTCAGACAGTGTCCTTTTACGAATCGTGTTTTCATTTAAATACACTACTAACAAATTTTTATTAACAAAAAATTTCAATTTACGTGCCGATTCCTTAAGAAGATAGTAAATAATACTTTCAGTCATTAAATTGTTATTAATTTACACGCTTTAGGAACATTGATGTATTATCACTAGAAATTGATCGGGTTGACTTTATTAACACTATTACTACCAAAATGGTCAAAATGACTCATTCCTAATTTTTTACAGAAATTTTATAATATGATTATGGCATCTCGCAAGCAATTTTCTGTGATTTTCTGTTAAAAATGAAGACAAAGCTTTGTTTCCCTTGCATCGCGTATTTTTTTATATACCTATCATTATAATTTTTTCGATAGAAATAAGTATGCTTTATTCCTCGGTAGTTCTAGTGTTAATGTCCAGATACTTATGAGGGGTAGTGTATACGTTGAACTTACTTTTGCACTTCTTTTCCGATTGTACCATGACTTCGGAAATACACTGTACATGGGCTCATTCGAGGCATTAATTTATTCTAAAAGTTATTAGATAACTATAATTTCATTTTCCCAATATAATCATATTTATTATTAGTGTTTCTCTTTTTCTCTTCTCTCCCTCCACTCACATACATTCTCACTTTCACTCTCAGTATCATTAACACGCCTACTTTTGAAAATTTTGCCCACAGTATTTCGTATTTCTTATTATAATTAACACTTTGCAGGCGGGAGACTGTGATCACAAAAAGAAGAAACGTTGAAAGCCGGGGATTGTATTATAATTTTAGTTAGGTGATAAACAGCAGTGAAGTACACTCTTAGACTTCAAAGGAAGTTGTGCTTCATTTTATTCTATTTTTTATAATTTTATAGCGATGAAGGTACAATAATTGCTGATAAGTTATCAGATTATTCCTGTAGTGATCGTAAAGTTTCAGATAGTTGCCCGATACAGGTTCAAAAACGTGGAAAATCGTGACTGGCTGCAAAGCGTTAAAGAATTTTTTAAATCTGTTTCAATCTTCATAATTAATGTTTTTTTTCAATCATTCTGCTATTCCATGTTATAAAAAAGGAATTATGTAGCCTACAAATACTCTCTGGAAAACCGAACCATGTTTCAACTTTCTGCCAGTATTAACGTTAGAACTACCAACCATTAAAGCATACTTATTTTTACTAAAGAAATTAAAATAGAGGATACATGAAAAAATACATAATGCTAGGGAGACAAATTTTTTATCCATATTTTTCTACAGAAAATCACAGAAAAATAATCCAAGAATTCAACAATAAATCGCAGTAAACGTATGAAAATTCCAGAGATTCTAAATTGATCAGTTTGACCCCGCTGGTAGTTCTAGTGTTAAAAGCGATACTTATTATATATGACGATAGAAATCCTTTCCTCGTGACACGATTCTCTTTGTATCGGAAGAAATTTATAGTCTCGCTTCTTGTGCAGAAACCTGTAAGTAACGCGTACTATAAGGGCGAGCCACTAGCCTATTTTTAAATCGACCCTACGGCTGTGTCGTGTCTTCGTGGAAGTTTGCCAAGCTACGAAGATACTGTAGTTCAGACCTCGATGACTGTAGGTTCAATCGAAACGAAGAACAGTCCTCGGCAAACACTTTAACGATAATGCCGCGTATCCACCAGAGGCTCGCAAACGTTTGTAAGGACTTGGAGAGTTTCGCTGGTATTCGTGAAAGTATTACTTTAAAAGTATTACTTAAAAGTTCGTGAGAGTATTACTCGGTCATTAGCTGACCATTGACTGAATGTAAGTAATATTACAGGTGGTAGGATTTGCAATGATTTTGTCAATTGTTACTATTATAGTTATGTATTAAGTTGCCGCTTATGAACTGCCGTATTTTGATTACATGTAAATATTTGTATTCCTGTTTCCACCGTATGATTGTTTATGAGATAACCTTTCATACAGTTCGGTTATCTATTATCAGAATCACGTTATGTTCGAACCACTTTTTCCTAAATTGTGCATTTTAGCCACTTTTTAAACATTTATTCCAAGTATAAATTTTGTTGATATTCGTGCAATTTTCTTATACGAACACAAATTTGACGATAATGCTGCAAAAACCACTCGGAACATAAACGGAGCGTTTAGACAGAATATTGCGAACGAGAGGAAAGTTGAGCGTTAATTCGCAAAATTTTAGAAATTTCTCTNGCATTTTAAAAATTGGTAAGGTAAAAAAATGACACGAGGTTACTGTTATTTCCTAAGAAAATCCGACATTTCATATGCACCAACCTAATATAATACAATAGAGTAAAACCTTAGCTTACCAACGGCTCGATGTCTGAACTTTTCGAGACACGAACCTTTTTCGTATAACGTGTTGGCCTCTAGATACGCACTTGTCCCCGAAGTACGAACTGTGATGTTTTTCTAACGCGAGCAACAATGTAGGAAAATTTGTTTTCTATTCGTTTTGCTTTTGTGCTTCATTTGTATTCCTGTATCGCACCGTACAAATGATAGCGACATGCATGCCACTGTCACTGATCTGTACTGCATTGCACTGATCACGTACGGATTTCTTTTATAAATAAAAATAATAATGGTGCACAAATGCATTTTTTATTTTTTTCATAATTTTTAAATCTGGAAACGGATCGTGTAATGGTTTTTCATAGGTTAAAATGGACAACTATATTTCGAGATAGAAACTTTCGGTGATACGAACCGCGGATAGGAATGAATTAGGTTCGTAAATCGAGGTATCACGGTATTATAATACCGTAAAAGCGATTTTTGTTCATAATTTAACTAGTATATTATAACGAAATTATATAACAGAAGATTAACAATAGGAGTAGAAACAGCTTTAGAATTGGAAGAACTTCTAGCGTAGGTTTCTGTTATTTAGTATCTAGGGAAAGGATAGCATAAGAACTTCGGAAGGCTGAGTGAGAAAAGCGAATGAGGATGGCGTGTAGAAAAATTGTAATCAAGTCCCATTTTTTGTCCGCGAGGTTGAAATTAAATAAATTTATTTATCTATTATTTATCTATTTAACTATCTAATAAAATTGGTAACCATTTGATATTAAACCTAACGGAACTGTTTTGTTAATTAAAAAATTTTATATTCTCAATTTCTAAGCTATGGATCAGGTAATAAAACACTAATAGAAAAACCATAATAATTAGTTGGAGTAGTGATATTTAAAAATACTAAACATGTCAATGAACCGTTTGTTTAATTTTAATGCAGTATTGGTAAGTTTAGTAATAAATAAATTTAATTTACAATCTATCTATGTTACAAAAAAGTGATCAATATGTCATTAATGTCACAATGTCATTAATTTGTTATTAATATACACATTTTGGTAATATTTCTGTAGCGTTACTACAAATTAACCAAGTGTCCAAATATACATGAGCTGTGGTGTAGTTTCACAGTCATGATCTTGAAGGCTAAAATTATTATACGTTCCTCAAAATCCGAGGCGACTCGCGCGTAAGCACTACGGAACTGCAAGCATCTCCAATTCTTCTTTATATATAAATATATTAATTTATTTATACTTGCTTGTAATATTTAATTTTATCGCCAACAATCCTATATAATTCTCTTATTTTGTATAAAAAATCATAAAAATCTATGTTGTAATGTTTCATTTCTTTTTTTTTCAATGCTCACTATAATTTTGTTATTTTATCCAAACAGGTGTACACTGTATTTACAGGGTATATGTACACTCCCGTCCTTAAATTATCGGTCACTCGTAAGTTTTGAACACAATGTTTATCGAAGCAGACTTTCAGTAAGATCTTAAAAGGACAGTGTAATTTAAGGTTCTGTATTATGGCAATATTAACACTAGAACTACCGGCGATTAAAGTAGACTTATTTGTACCAATGAAATCAAAATGAAAGGTATTTAAAAAAAATATCTATAATAAGGGTAACGATTCTTTGTGCATATTTTTTACAAAAAATTGCGGAAAATCCTCAAAAATTCATTATTGTAAATTTCTAAAATTTCTAGAAGAAATTATGAACAAGTCATTTTGACTTGTTCGGTAGTTCTAGTGTTAAGTAGCCAAGATCGTTAAGTACATCGTTTCGAGCTGCTCTAAATGTGAAGTTCGTTAAAAATTCCGGATCAAATCAGCTTTAAATGAAAACCTTAGGGACAAAAAACAAGTCTCTAAAATTTTCTTCTTTTTAAAAAATACTATGCTTTATAATAAAATATAACAATAACAATAACAATTCTTTGCGCATATTTCTTACAAAAAGTCACGGAGAATCCCCAAAACTACATTATTGTAAGTTTATAAAATTTCTATAAGAAATTATAAACCAGTCATTTTAACTGGTTTGGTAGTTCTCTAGTGTTAATAAATAGTGCAGTGTTTGGTGGTATATAACAAGTTTTATTCCAGACAAATTCGATGTTCCCTTCTTGATACACTGCAGTCAGAACAAGCCCTTTTCTTAATCCTATGTTCGGTTTTATACAGTCATCCGCACGCATACATTCAATCACGGATTCTCACACGTATTCACACACTCTACGTTTATCCTTATCGCGCACGCATTCTCGCTCGGATAAAAAATTGTCACTCGGCCCAAACACTCTTTCCTAACACCTCGTTCGTACCGAACACTCTTTTCTCGCACCCTACAGTATGACGTAAACAATTAGTGAATGGTACGTTCATTTTTGTTTAACTATAATATAAATTTTTCTTTATTTTAAATTTGTTGAGTATCCGATGACTTATAGACGGGAGTGTGCATTTCAAAAGTTTCAGCACCCCCATAATTTCAAGCCATGAACTATTACTGATCAAAACACTTTTTCAAAATCAAAGATGAGATTATGAAAAATGAAATGTACAGCTTTAAAGGATATTTATAGTAGGCTTTAAAGGATTAATATATAAATGTTTATTTTCTGTATTGCGTCAAAATTGAAAGCTTCGCTAAAACTCTATAAGCAAAAAGTTTCAGCAACCCCATAATTTCAAGCCATGAACTATTACTGATCAAAACACTTTTTCAAAATCAAAGATGAGATTATGAAAAATGAAATGTACAGCTTTAAAGGATATTTATAGTAGGCTTTAAAGGATTAATATATAAATGTTTATTTTCTGTATTGCGTCAAAATTGAAAGCTTCGCTAAAACTCTATAAGCAAAAAGTTTCAGCAACCCCATAATTTCAAGCCATGAACTATTACTGATCAAAACACTTTTTCAAAATCAAAGATGAGATTATGAAAAATGAAATGTACAGCTTTAAAGGATATTTATATTAGGCTTTAAAGGATTAATATATAAATGTTTATTTTCTGTATTGCATCAAAATTGAAAGTTTCGCTAAAACTCTAAAAGCAACTGTTTTCAGTTGAACATTAGGTATTTCGTTATCATTCGCTGTATGTTACAATGTTTAAGTACTAAAAATTGTAATTTCACTCAGCTTTTTTCATTCGTGCGATCTTCTTTCAAACCCGCGTTTTTTGAGCAATGAGTTGAAAAGTATATTTCTTTTACCAGTGGAAACTTTATCTTGGTATCTATCGTGGGTTATTGGTGACGTATGCAGAATACACACTAACGTTCGCAAACGTTTGTCAGCGTTTATATTCATACACGCTACGCGGATCCGGTGTATACGCAACTTTATAGCGGCAATGTTAGCGGTACCGCATCCTTCTATTCAACCGTGGAACCGAGCACTCTACGTAGTCCCACGTTTTTTACGTTCTTTGGAAAAGTGTCCTTCTGACGAGAGCGCGAGCTGTAACCAACGTAAACGTAACAAAAACAATAGTAATAAATTACGAGCGGAATTGCGTACCGAGATAATGATAATCTACTTCTTTTGGTAAATATTTTCGAATTGTATGAAATGTGCGATAAATTTTTCAGTTTTTATAATATTGTGCTCCTCGGTAATTTCGTAACGATATTAGAGGACAAATGTTCAAAGACGCCATGTTTGTATGGAATTACCATTTTATTTAACCTTTTTATTCTACCAGAATTAGCCGCTAGTATGTTGCTACTGTACGGAGCAGTTGAGCCATGAGTCTGCACAATGCTGCAGAGTGTAACAACTTCTATAATATTATGTCGTATCATGCAAATTACTGGTTTTCTTTACTCGAGCTATTTCAAGTTAATATATTCGCAACTGCTGATGCAAATTCGCGTCTTTACAAATTTTTTTTACTAGTAAATTATAATATTTAATATTTTTCAAATTTTAGCAATATTTTTTATACTCACAAATTTTAGCAATATTTCTTATATTTTTATAAATTTTAGCAATATCTCTTATATTCGCACAAATGTTAGCAATATTTCTTATATTTATACAAATTTTAGCAATATTTCTTATATTTTTACAAATTTTATCAATATCTCTTATATTCACAAAAATTTTAGCAATATTTCTTACACTCACACAACGTTTAGCAATATTTCTTATATTCATACAAATTTTAGCAGTATCTCTTATAATCACACAAATTTTAACAATATTTCTTATATTTATACAAATTTTAGCAATATTTCTTATATTTTTACAAATTTTATCAATATCTCTTATATTCACAAAAATTTTAGCAATATTTCTTACACTCACACAACGTTTAGCAATATTTCTTATATTCATACAAATTTTAGCAATATCTCTTATATTTACACAAATTTTAATAGCAGTTCTTTGCCGTATTCAGCTATAGACTTTCAAAAATTATGCGTGGTCTTCAGCTAAGCGTCTCGCAGAAAATCAGCCGTCGCGAATGTATTAATATATACAACGAATTATAAACAAATAAATGTTAGAATCGTAGGCGGATTTGGACTTACATTTTTACCGAGAAATTATCGACACGACTGATCCTCTTGTATCGAATAAATTTAATCATAAATGTATAACATATAACAGTAAACACAATAAATTTAATGTCTAGCGTATATTAATTACAATAATTAGAAACAATTTACTACTATAATTTTGTCCACAATACTATTAGCTCACCGAAAATTCTCTCAAACTTCCGATAGCCAGTCCGTCTCTAATCAAAATAATCAAATTTAAGAAATTGTTTAGTATACGCCAAATTCTTGATGCTACATTGGGTGACTGTAGTCATCTTTAATATCGAAAAGATCAATACGTAATTCGTTGTCTGCTATGCGGTTTTAGGACTTTATTTGTAACAAATTTTTCATCTTCCAGGGTAATGAATTTCTCAAAATAATTTCTGCGGATCTCTGGTATATAAAATTTCCTGCCGCTCAAAAGATTTGGTACAAGCAGAAATAAACGATAGTCAAACGGTGCAATGTCCTGTAAATAAGGTAGATAGAACACATCTGTTAGGGTTCAACAAGCTTTGCTGACCCTTCATCGAAATATGAAGCCTAGCATTATCTTGTTAACAAACAATGCCTTTTTTATTGACCAGTTTCTGAAGCTTCCGACTGACGTTTGACCGAGGTCTAATGGACTGCAGCGTGTGGTTGGATTAAGGGGAACATGACTGCGAAACTTAAAAAAAAATCGATCTTTTTTTATGTTCTCTTAATGTTCAAGTACTCAAGAATACTCCCTAAAAATTTTAAATCGATATTCAAGGAATTGATAAAGATACAATGCATTTTGTGAAACGCATCACAGTGCTGTTCTAAAAACTTTAAACAGGTTTTTCTCGAAATTACGCTTTTCTCTCAACTCCGACAATTTTTATCCGATCGATTTGAAATTTAACATGGTTTTTAAAACAATATTACCTTCAGCTGTGCGTTTGGATTTTTTAATCCCAAGTAAATTTTTTTAAATATGCCCGAAAAACTGTTCGTTTTTTTGAGGATTTTTGCAAACTTTTTAAAAATTTATTTTAAAAATTCGTTCATACAACGGAAACCACATTCGTATTGTTTATAAAAACTGTTTTAAATGTGATTTCGGAGCTGCCATTCCAAAATTAGACATTCCGCCAGCGATCGATGTTTTTTTGTAAGGGGTCTAGACAATTAATGGACAATTGAAATTTATGCATGTTTTTCTACTCATACTCTTTATACAATCTCTTAAGGTATTATACTAAGAGTGGGTAATAAAAACTTCGTATCAAAATTGTAAAGTACCTTAAAAAGAAATTCTTAAAGAAGATTTAGTTTTCCTATCGTCACAGCAGTATTCCCCCTTAAGTGTTTTATTATTGAGCAGAAGCTCGTAATAAATAATCCCCATTCAATCCTAGGTGCACAATAGAATTTAATATAAACCTTTATCATAACGCCATAAACTTTCCGAGCAACCTAATATTAAGCTATATAATTGCAAGTATGAAAATCGGATTTAAAAACAAACTGTTCTAATTTAAACGACTGAGAAAAAAATATACTTTGAGAAATCCAAACGTAAAAATTAACATAAGAGTACCAAAAGATTTGATTACTTCTGTTAAAATAAAAAATATCAAGAATACGAATTATTAATTGCATTTTTCTTAAAAATTAAGCAATACATAAATACATCATTTTTATATAACACAAGATAAGTTGTGTTATCTATTTTAATTCGACCTTCTTCCGTTCTTAATTTATTGTACTATATTTTTATATTTTTTAGTATCGTAACTTGTTCATGTAACCTACTGAATTAATATTAATTTACATAAAGTGTTATTAATTTTTTCTGAAATTATTGAAAAGGTATCTTCGCGATAATTTACATATCGCACTTTTTATACGCACCATATCTTTAATTATAATACGATAGCGTTTGTTAACACTGTACGCGTGGGTCATGAAATATTCCTTATTTTCAATTTTAACTTGCTATTAGAGCAGAAGCTATTAAAGCAATGCTGAAAGAATAATAAGGCAAAGGGTTAAACAAAGATACGACTTTCCTTTGCAGACTTTTACCATTTTTTTCTTAAATTTTTCGATATTTATCGGCCACTTTTTGTATTCGTATCGTAACACACCGCGTAATGGAAGATCGATCAAAATCGATGTAGCGCTTAACGCGTTAAATAACGACAAAAATAAAGACGAAACTATGGACTCTTCAAGCGATGAAACTGTACAACCAATATTAACAGGACGTTGTCGATGGAACTTGTTTGTTAATATTTCTGATAGCGAATGAATGTTAAATAGTGAAGTACATGTTTTTATTTTAAACAAAATTTGAATAATAATATTTTCCTCTTAATTCCTTAAATGTGTATATTATTTCTTTTATACATTATACAGTGTCAGATATAATTGTGAACTGATTACACATTTATAATTATTTTTATCAGTAAATAACTTCTGGAAATAAAATTTACAAATATTTATTATGTAATATATCCGTGTTGTTTATAATTTTAGATTATAATCTCAGATTATACAAGATTTATAAACGTGCTCACAATTTAACCCCGTTATATATCATGAATTTGAATTATTTTTTAATTATTTTTGATTATTTAATATTTATTTTTCTTTACTGCAAAAATAATTCTATTATAATTTAAAACTGTAAACAACAAGAATTCCTTACATAATAAATATTTACGAATCTCTACCTTCATTAGTTATTTACTCAAATAATATAATTATATAAATATATATATATAATTATAATCCAAATAATTATAATCATACCTCAATATTATATATATAATAATTATAATTATACCTATAACAATACCTCAGAATTTTGTCCAGCACTATTATCAAAAACTATGTCAAAATGTAAAATTTATCTTACGCAACTTTTTCGTCGCGTCGTAGTGGAACGCATTATAGGAGTCCACTGTATAATTTACCATAATTTATTGATACACGGTAGAACGGAGAACATGAAATATTCTATCACCCGCAGCTAAAGTATAAAGAGGAGTACAACGGTGTGCCAAATAAGGTCATCGAATGTAGTAGAAGGTCATTAGAGAGATCCCAAGAAGTCAGGTCAACGCGAATCGCTGGTCGTCGGCTAGCTGAGTGGTCTGGTTCGAGTCCGTAGCACGATCACGTAAAGTTCAGCTAGCCAATGATCCACGAATCGCGTTAACCTAGGGTCTTGAGATCCCGCTAATTTGAATGACCTTACAGTCAGTTCCTAAGTCTGCATAATTGAATTTTTATTATAACGTGCTATAAGTACACCACTCCAATTGCCGAATTTAATTTTCCGAACACATTTCGACTGAAAATCGTTCATTGTTCTTTAATTGTACCTAATCAGTTTACAGCGTTGCCCTCGTAAATTATGGCAGCTTATAATACGAATTCTTTTTCATTATATTAGGTTGAAAACTATGACACGGGCGTTTTTTGTTTAGTCTGTGTTCAACTGTGATTGAGAGAGATACATTGTAACGTGCGCTCGATATTTTTATTTATAAAGCTTGAAAGTATTCTTCTTACTAATTTTGTAAAATTTTTTCGCGTTTGTATCCCATTTTTATTTTATTTTTATCCTAAACCAGATGTAAACAAAACGCGATTTACATCTACTCTTCTTGTAGAAGTTTAAATTAAATCATACCGCGGCTCAAGCTTCGAGAAATATCAATCAGGCATTCGGAGATGGATCCAGCGATGAAAAAAATGCTCGATATTGGTTCGAAACATTTCGTTCTGGCATTGATAACGAGGAATTAACCGTTTGAGTGCCACGTGTCTTTCCTGTTTTCCCGTCCAATAGTGCCAAGGAGCACTTTTTCGCTCGTCTTATTCCCTCTCCAAAAATGCCAAGCAGCGCGATAGCGCTTGTCTTATTCTCCGATTAAAAATGCCAAGGAGCGGTTTTGCGCTGTTTTCTGCTCTTATACGGTAAGTTGTAATTTTTTGAATTCAGCGTGGTTCTGACATCTTTCCGAGCATAAGTACAGATATCGGCGTGTTTAAATAATATAAAAATATTATTTAAATATTTTGTAGCCGTAAAGTGGCGCATCGACAGAAACCGAGTTGTCGCGGTTGTCGGCTTCGCAGCCTAGAGCGCTGGAACTTTCCGAGCGAAACAGAAGAAGCGCAAAATCGCTCCTTGGCACTCAAACGGTTAACACGTTAAGCGCCACGCCGGTCCCTGCGGACCGACGCTGAAATTTTCGTTTAGGCGTCGTTGATTTCCCAAAACTGACAGTATCAATTTCAAAAAATAATACCTTATAATTCATTAACGAGTTCTATTAAATCATATTAAACAAAGTTACCATCTTCCTTCGCAAGCCTTTACAATTTTCTTCTTAAATTCCTAATTATTTTGCGACCAAATGTTGCTGAATTATTATCGCAGCACACAGCCTAAAGGAGAGTCAACCAAAATCGGCGTGGCGTTTAACGTGTTAAGGACGACTGTGGAATCCGATCCACACAAAACTAGTCGATCACTTGGGTCTAAACTGGGAACTAGTCGTACAACTGTGTTAAAACATTTGCGCGCGATAAATAAAGTCAAAAAATTGAACACAGCTGAACACAGGCAAAACAAAAAACACCCGTTTCACAGTTTCCAACCTAATACTATTCTCCCAACACGCACCTTTCGCAGTGGCGGCTCGTGGCTTGAAATTATGAGGGTGTTGCAATTTTTGAAACGAACATACATACCGTAAATACAGTGTATACGTGTTTGGATAACATATCAAAATTATGACGAGCATTAAAAAGAAATGAAACATGAATAAATATTGTTTTGCATATAAACAAGTGGAATTGCGCGACGAACTGCTGTGGCGTGCGTATGCTTGCGCGCGTAGCAACATCCTTCTAAGTGCTGCAACCTGATTTTTATTATTTTTTATACAAAATAAAAGAATTGTATAGGATTGTTGACGATAAAATTTAATATTACAAGCAAATATAGATAAATATAGATAAATCATATTTGTATAAAGAAAAATTGAGAGCGCTGCAGTTCCGCAGTGCCAATGGACGGGTCGCCCCTGTTCTTTTGTTAGTCCAGCTATTGTCATGATGGAATAGATCGTTCTGGTTCGTGATGTTTCTAGGAATGATTTGGAATAATGAGAGATCCGTAGAAAAGAGAAAGTACAGTCAATCTTGTTTGGAATATTCATCGACGAAACATCGATATCGCTCTTTGGTGATCTTCTTGGCTGATGTACTTACTCGATCCTTAACTTTCAATTTTAATCGTAAGAATTAGTGTTCATATAATATTCACAATTACAGTATGAAAATCAACATATAGTCAGTCACAAAGATCTGTGCATCCATTGAATTTTGATTACAATGTGCCACGCCAATTGTGTGCATCGTCTAAATCGCCAAATCCAAATTCGATTGAATACAGTTAGACCGAATTAAATAATAAAATTCAAAAATGCAGTATTACAGATAAGTGTAATCCGCGCGTGTGGTTGGCAAGTGTTTCAAAAAAATTCTAGAATCAATTCCGTCTCATGCGCAGCGGAGTCACGTCACACGCAATATCTTTTTACGAAGTTATCTATTAAAAACACAGCAATATCTAACAAAGAATGCTGAAAAACTTATTTAAAAAAGACCTGGAAAATAATTACAGCAGATATTGCAAAACCTCTGGTTTTATGAATGCCAAGATGATTGCAAACCATTATTAACGCTAGTAAACGACTTACAAAATATTAATGTAATATTAAGTTTATTTTTTTGTGCCAACATTTGTATGAATTCATTTTTGTGACATTGTATTTTGTACTTTTTTAAAATTTTCTTATTAATACGTCTAATAGTATTATTTTTTAATGTCTAATTTTTTTTGTCCAAATTCAATTAATACAAAATATTGAAAAAAAAAAAAAAAAAAAATGCTGCAACTATCATCTTCGTTATAATATTTCAAATGAAATAATCTTGAAATGAAAAAATGAATAATAATCTTTTTCATAATAGAAATTTCAAAAAGTTCTCGAAAACGTTAATTTTTCACTAACAATTTATTCTGTGCTGTTTTCCTCGACATTAAATGAATTGATCTGTATAAATTGATTTTTTAAAAGTTATCTTATATCTCATTGCTTCACAGTTTAATTAGTATGTTATTATATAATATTTATTGCTAACATATAGACATAGTCATTTTCAAGATAATTAAACACTTTTTGTTCAATGATGTATTAAACGTTGAATTTGTAGCTTCTTGTGAAAAATTGATACATTTTTGTTGAAGGTAATTAGGATTACAGGGGACAGACATAAATACACCGTGAAGCGGTAAATTATTCAGTACGCGTTACCTTCGTTTAACTTCATCCGCGTATCCTTTAATCAACCCTTTAACTGGCAAGGCACATGTAACGCTGCAAGTCACTTTTTTGGAATTATTAGAGGGAGGACAGTAAAATTTCTTTGATATTTTAGGGCTCTCTGGGGCTTTTCATTTGTATAGTACCGCTTCAGGCCATTCCCTAGAGTCGGGGAGACATACCTTTATTTTATTTTTCAAAGGAACAACGTATAAACCATTATATTTTTCGGTATATGATTCCTTTGAAGGATAAAAATGACATCCGTTTCATATATTTACTTTTATTTTTTAAAACTAAAAAAATATTATGAGACACATCGTCTATTAAACAAATCTTAACACTTTAAGCGCCACGCTGATTTTAATCCACTTTCTGTTAGGCTGTGTGCTATGATACTGATTCAAAAATATTTGACCACAGAATAGATAAGAATTTAAGAAAAAGATGGTAAAATCCTGCAAAGGAAAGTCATTTCTCTGTTTAATATGGTTTGATGAAATCCATTAATCAATAAAGAAAAAAAAGTATTATTTTTAGAAATTGATACCGTCGGTTTTTAAAAGTTAATGACGCCTTAGGCCCGGCGCAAACGAGCGGCTTTTATTCGCGCGATCTTGCTGCAATCGCATGTTTGTCTTTGCTGTTTTTAACTTGGAAAATAAAGAAAGATATACGATCGCAGTGAGATCACGCGAACAAAAGTCGCTGGTGTGCATCGGGCCTAAACAAAAATTTCAGCAGCAGTTCGTTGCTGATTTTGACGACGCATTGATTCGTTGAATCAATGTGAAAATGATAAACAGGTAACTTATTCAAAATCGATAAAAATACGAGTTAAAACCGTGGAGACACTATTTTTCTACTGCATTTTCATTTTTTTTTCGGTGTTATTTTTAAAGCATTACAGTAACGAGTAATCTGAGAAAATGTAAAACGCTTATCTTCTGTCTTTCGTATTCGCTAAAATTTTTTCCAAAATCTAATATTAAAATGATAATTAAATTTTTAACGATGTATAACTGATATTCTTTTTAAATTTATTTTTACGATTTTTTTTATTTTGTAATGTAATAGGACACATTTTGAAAAGAAAATTATTATATGCAGGATATTTATACATATTATGCAGGACCGTTTTAAGACTTTCGTAGGTTCCAGGCACTTTTATTTCTAGAGACGACAATTGACATTTGATGAGATAATTTCTGAATTTGCATATGTAATAAATGTGTTATCACTTTCTTCTCATTTAGGGTCAACGTGAGGTTATTTGAGATGTGTTGATTTCTTTCGTTTTGGTACTTCAGCTTGTGATATTTCCTTGATGATGCTTCCTTATTTTTCTTGATATTTTTCATATCGCAAATATCGCACTTTGGATTTCCTTTTTTTTTAATTGTTTATTTTAAGTCGCATTAACACGTTCCGTGCCACGTGTACCGTGAATGGTACACGTTGAACTTTCCATTCAGGCCACATGTACCATGAATGGTACACCACATGATAACTACGTTAAACAAGCTAATTACTCATGGGTTGATGATGAAATGTAAAATATTGTGCGATAATATATCAATCTTTAATCAAAATATCAAATGGCCTGAATGAAAAGTCGAGCAAAACGGCTCGGCACGGAACGTGTTATCTGCCAAGTTGTGTTATTAGCGACTCAGTCTGTAGGAAAAATATTTGAAGTTTATGGAAAAGTTTAGTATTTTTTAGAAATTTCGGTGGCTGCTGTATTTTATTTTGGTGAGTGTTTTTCTGCATACAGTATTCGATGTCACAATTCTTTCTTTCGGCTGAGAATATGGTGCAAAAGAGAATGGTTAATGTATTGTTGCACGTGTCACAGATTGGGATGGCTGTCTTATTCAGAAAGTATGAATGGGTTAATTTGATGTAGCCAATTCTGATACGGGATATTGCGAGTCGTGGTCTTATAAGATCGTAAACGAAAGTGTTTCCGAAGAAATTGTTTTTTAATAGCAATTGTCGAGGGAGTGTAATTGCTTTTCCAGCGGTTATTAGGTGAACATGGGTGAAATTTCTGTGTCCAATTCTTAATTTTCTACATTTTTCAGTTAATCTATCTGCACAACAGTATAAATATTTGAAAGTGATCATTTAAACATTAAATTAAAAGTATGATTATATCAGTGAGACTGTTGAAAAATATAGCTACTTAAATTAATTGTTTTTATCATTTAACACGTTAAGCGCCACGCCGGTTCCTGTGGACCGACGCTAAAATTTTTGTTTTGGCGTCATTGATTTCCGAAGACTGACAGTATCAATTTCCAAAAATAATACTTTATAATTCATTAACGGGCTCTATTAAATCACGTTAAACAAAGTTGCCATTTTCCTTTGCAGGCCTTTACAATTTTATTCTTAAATTCTTAACTATTCTGCGATCAAATGTTTTTTAATTACTATCACAACTCACAGTCTAAAGGAAAGTCGACCAAAATCGGCGTGGCGTTTAACGCGTTAAATATCTAACTAAATATTTTAAACAAAAATTGACTATTTTTTCTTATTTTAGGATTCCTCCTTGTTTATGTATTTTTTGAAGCAAAATATTGCAGAACTTGTAAAGTTCGTTAAACTCTAAGCACTCTGCTTAGTCGACCTAATGGATAAAGAAATCCTGCATATATTATGTATGCTATTAGGTCATCCCATAAATAGTATCGTTCCTTGACGCTAATTTTCACTGTAAGAAATTAATATTTGCATTCATTTTTAATCCCAACTGTATTGACCATTGTTTTCTATGATTTTTTTCTTATCTCTCGGTAGTTTCTGGATTCCTCCTTCAAAAAATTTGAATTTAAGTGCTCATAGCTTATTTTAAGTGCCCATTATTGTAGAATTTTTGTTGTCGATTAAAAAATTTTATAATAATTGGAATAATTAGTAATTGGTTATAGCGTACGTGGTATGAGTTTCCAATTTTTATTTTAGTTTTTTAAACCCTATATCACACACAGCAAAGACGACCTTAGAATGAAATTAAAAATATCCAACATTTTTTTGAAAAATAAATTATTGAATTAAATATTATTGAAATATTGAAAAATCAAATTATTTAACAGATAGGAAAAGATCATGAAAAGTAATAGTTGATATATCGTAGGTTAAAAATAAATGTATGTCTTAAAATTTCGTATAAAAATTAGTGTCGAGAAACGACTTTTTATCCGTTTGTATTTTAATTTAAAAAATTATCACAAATGAAGTAATTCACGCTGTTATTAGTAAACATTAGGTAAACACTTAATCACTATAGTTCTGTACTCGATTCGGTACCTTTAATTTAATTTTATCATTTGTCCGATTATGACTTGTATGTGTTTAAACTTTTTCTAAAACCTTTCGAGCTATCGTTCATTTTCATATAAAATAAATGCAGAGCAAGTATCAATTGAATCAAATTAATTCAAAGATTTTAAGCTGCAAGAATCTCAATTGTCGGAAAATGTCTTTGAGCTCCTTTGGAACTTGTTTCCAGTACGATGACTGGTTTGTAACCTATCTTCGAACGCTATAAAGAAAAACGTTTCTTGATCGCAATAATGACTCAGTATGTTGAAATGGCATTATATACAAGCGATTACATTACAGTAATATTACTCTGTTGTTCTATCATTGATTCACCGTGTGTCACATCATGTGTGTACGAAGGTCATTAAAGCTTGTACATGAGATAAGTACCGATGCTGCACCTGAAGAGTATAATTCTGTGAAAGATAATACACGTTAATTAAACAGAACCTGTATCTTTGATAAAGTAATATCGACGGATTCGATTTATACAATAAATCGTTAATAAACGTTAAAGTTCAAAGGGATATTCTGGTAATCCGATTGAAATATCGAGCAACATTAATGAATTTTTTGTTTTGTGAATAAAAGGTATAATCATACAAAGCTTTTTATATAATATTCATCTAGTTTAAAAGTATACAAAACACATTTTTTATTAATTTTTTAATTGTTATTTTTATGAAAAAATTTTTATCTAATGTGACGCCTTGAAAGACACACCTCAGTCGCGGGAGAGATTCGAAGTTCATAGACCTATGAGAATTTGTTTTTAATCTTTAATCTAAAGTCCCGCTATCGCAGGAACCACAATTAGCCAGTTACGTGAAAATTAAACAAAATGACAAGCGCTCAAAGTTTTATTACTAGAGATTATCATGTGTTTGCAATTTTAAGTTGTACGAAAAATAAGAAATTTTTATTAAAAGCACTCGATTCTGCTTCCTGCGATAGTCAATGACTCGTAAAGTAAAGTCGCCAAATTTCAGACCGATTGGTTGGATAGTTTTTTTTATTTCTTTTTTTAATCTATACGAATTCCGCTATCGCAGGAACCACAATTAGCTAGTTATGTCAAAATTAAACAAAATGACGAGCGCTCAAAGTTTTATTACCGGAGATCATCATGTATTTGCAACTTTGAGCTATGAAAAAAAATAAAAAATTTTCATTAAAAGCACTCGATTCTGCTTCCTGCGATAGCCAATGACTCGTAGAGTAAAGTCACCAAATTTCAGACCGATTGGTTGGATAGTTTTTTTTATTTCTGTCTCGCCGATCGAAAAAAAAATCATTCCGTGAAAAACGCGTTTGAAGGTTTCGATACTCCAAACTGTGGTGCAAAAGGACTCTTGCATGAGCGTGGAAATAAACGTTACGTTGAAAACTTTCCTACTATAGCACTGCCCCAAGTCAACGAAGGTCTCATTTAGGCATTATACGCATAATAAACGCAGATATGAGAGAGTTCGTGATAAAGCTGGAGCTGTACAATCGTCAATGCTTGTACAGCATTGATGCGACGCGCTCGCTTCACGGATCTATAAATGTCAAAATACTTGGAATATCTTCTTTGATATTACATGAACAATTCAGAACAATTCAAAGTATTTATTCTAAATACTTTAGAATAAGATTTCAATGAAATATAATAATTATGGTATTGTAATATAATACTATTTTGTTCGTATAAGGTAAATTATACATTCCATAATAAAAGATATCACAAATATTTCTTATTTACTGGTTTTTTATTAACAAAGACTGTTTTATGACAAAGAAATAAAAATGATAGACATTCTAAAAAAATGCATAACATAAGGAAAACAAATCTTTACCTATATTTTTCACGGAAAATCACGAAAAATTCCTCAAACTGAATCGTTATTTTATATAATTTCTACGAGGAATTACAAGTCGGTCGTTTTCACCGCTTTGGTAGTTTTAGTGTTAATCCTTTCAGCAGCGTAGTCACATTTCTACAACCGATCTTAGGTAAGCTGCGTAGAGCTTTTATATTCGAATCTTTTGAAACAATAAATAATTAGTACAATATGTTAAATAAAAACAAATTTTTAATCACTCTAATATTTAGTAATAGTGACGATATTAATACTAGAAAGTATTTATATGCGTGATCTATGTATAAAATAAATCTTTCGAGATTATTTACCAACGAAAGGTTTAAATTTTTGCTTGTTTCAATTATTTTATAACTCAGTGAATTATAACACAATCGATAGTGCTAAAAAATAAATATAAAAAAGGATGGATAAAACTCTTAATTAGAAATGATGCTATTTCTCACAACTTGATTATTCGTAAACACGCCATGATAAGCTTTTTATTATAAATGGATTAAACTCTATTTATTACGTTTTATGATTAATCTATGTGTTTTTTGCAATATTATTTATGCAATATTTTAGAAAAATTTTTTATGTACATTAAAATACAATTTGTTTTTTTTTTTTAATAACGTTAGTTAATTTTATTTTAAATCAGCAGATTGTTATCACTAGAGGTTTGTTTAACGCATTTTTTGTATGTAAATTTAAGTTCGAACATATACTTTCCGCGCGTAATTTTTTTAAATTAACACGTTCCGTAAATCTAATATTAAATACTTGGAAATTTACTTTCATTTCAAAATAACATTTTAAAACTGTTTCTATATCATTTTAAGCGACTTACATAATTAAAGTAACCGAAGATAATCTCTTCTTTTATTTATCGTACACTAATGAAACATTCTTCGCGAATATTCTTTTATCATCGCATAGATTACTGTTGCGAGGAAAACTGCACTGTTCTCGTGTACTTTTTGCAGCAGTTGTTTCGTGTTACTTCACACTTTGTTTTTGCTCAAGTTTTTTCTTTCATCTCGAAACTTATCCAAGACGTTCCCGATGCAAAACAGTTCTCTGTTTCAAGTTACGAATATCAATGATGTTCTTTCTAGGAACTCGGGAAAAGCAGCGCTGTGCTTTACCTTCGGCAAATAAATAGTATAGAAAACGCTGTGAATCATCACTCACGGATTTACCTTATTTTAGTCTTCAAAATGCAATTCTGTTATGCTTGAAATTGAACGAGTACTATTTTCATCTGAGAAATCTGCAACGTTTTGGTTTTGGTTCTTTGTTGTTTTATTTTTAATTTAAATAATTAAAATTTATTTTTATTGAATTTATGTATGTAAAAACTTTTGTTACAGTTAAACAGATTCAACTCTAAAAATGCGCTAATTATAACAAAATTCTTGTTCTATATTATATTTTATAATTTCAATTCATGCTACACTTCACGCGGTATAATATTTAATGGTATTCTAAAACTTTACAACGAATATTATTTTAAATTAATAATAACTTGTTTTTTTGTATATCAAAAGAATATGGAATAGATACACGATTGCTTTCAGAGGTATAAAATCAAATTAATTTTTCAATTTCTAACATATGGCGTGGAAGATAAATTAATAGACTCAAGTAATTTATTACACAACTGCGTGTACGAACAATTTCACAGTCGCACAGTGCAGTAGTTCATAGAGTGGCTATAAACAAATAGTCGTTCTATTAAGAATATCTTTTTTATGGTAATGCTAAGTTAAAACTTGTTTACACCAGAATAATCTAGAACGATCTATTTTTCAATTAAGGTGCACTCAAGATGTATCGCGGTTCTAACTTGACATTGCACTAAAAAATACATTATCAGTGGAAGTTACTGGTTCGCAATGTACAAATATGTTTTTCCGCCACTGTACATAAAACGCGAAGCAACGGAAACAGCCATTCGTTAAAGAGTATACTGAACTGTGAAACGACTCAGTCGATTATAAACGATAATTACAAAATGAACCAACTGTTTAAACAGAGTATTTTGCTATCAATCGTCAAGCATAGCATTCTTAACCCTTTGCACTCCTATGTCGAGCTGGACTCCATCTTGCTCCGTTCCTTTCAGTTTCGTGATATAAAACACATTTTTATTGATTAAAAATAAATTTCAGCGATTTTTATCAATGTATATATGTTAGTAAATATAAAAATATGAAAATTAAGGGAAATTCGATACAGATTTTGGAAGTAGCTTATTAATTCATTAGCTGCTACGATCCCCGTTTGGGGATTTTGGAATTTTACGTTTACCACTCGGCGCGAAAAATATATTTGGTACGCTTGACAAATTAATTTCATTCTATATATATATCTGTGAATATTGTGTGTAACAGAAAGTGTGTATTTTGCGCTTCGTTTCTTTACAACAAGCGATCAAAATTGAAATTCGTATGTAAGTTGAACGGAACAAAATTGTCATATTTGAAGTTTAATATTTTTGATTTCTTTTTTATATTATAATGAAATACAGTACATAAATGTACATAATTTAGATGTTATAGTAACGATCTGTTAGTTACTCGGTCTTTTGTTTTTTATTCAAATGATTTTACCGATCATTTTATAACGATACCCATTTGGGACTTTTTCAAAAATATCAAATAATTTCAAAACAAAACATAATTTCAATATAATTATATTGTTACACAACTTTTTGTGCACATATATAACTTATCCAGCCAAAAATAAAAAAAATAAAAATTTGGCAGTTAATGAGTTAAAAACGAATCAGTTGGGGTAAAATATGGATCGTGACTCGGAGTGGAAAGAGTTAATATTTAAAAGTTGGATAGCAGTTTTTGAACTTGGAAGGAGACCTTTGCACAGAAATGAGTCAGAAATCTCTTGTACAATACTTCTGTATTAAAAAATCAATCAATTTAACAGGTGTAATATTATTACACAATAATAAAAAAAAATAGACTCGTGTAATCGAGGTTATTTAAGTTTCGAGTGCTAGGACAAAGAAATTATAATGTTTTAAAAATTCACATATACACTACCGCAAATCTTAGCTTCAAAAAAGCAACAACACTCGCGTTAAATGAAGGGGAAGCCCCACTTCCACATCAAGAATGCATAAATTATGTCAAAGACAATATCAGAGAGGGTTGGAATCGGACGTGATTCACGTGTAATAGGATAAAGATTCACAACGTAATAAAAGATTTTTTCCAACAAATTCCAAGCGAGGATTTAAAGAGAAAGGAGAGAATTGTGTTATTGGTTGACGAATATTGAATTTTCCTTAAATATCGTTAAAAGATGGTATAATGCCTATCTATCATCAAATAAAGTGTTATTTAAATTGACCACGAATATAGATATCATAATGAAGGTGTTACAATTTTGTGTAATACTGTATGTGCATACACTACCGCTCATAAATATCTAGACACTGATTTTGTCAACTCGATCAATTTCTAGTGACGGTACATAAATATTACTAAAATTAATGACAATTTAATGACTGAAAGTAATATTTACTACCTTCTTAAGGAATCGACGCATTGTAAATTGAAATTATCTGTTGACAAAAATTTGCCAATAGTGTATTAACACATTGAGGACGGATGACGAGATTTCTCGTGTTTTGTATTTCAAATCTTGAAAAGGTGAAAATAGCATACGACGATGTATGAGAGGTTACTTCTAAAAAATCATCTGTTCAGTTCAAACTTTAAATTAAGAGCTATGTTTAGAATACAATTTATTTTTGAAAGTATGTAACCAAGAATTTATTCAATCGTAACTTTATTCTTTAGTAAGTTTTGCAAAAATAAGGTTCCGTCGTCAATGTGTTAAAATGAAATACACGATTCGTTAGAGGACACTGCTTGAATTAATTATGGTAGAAGAGCGTCGTTATTTAATTCATAGCTTAGCAATTAAATAACCCATATATAAAGAACTTTTCAAATAACAAAGCAGTTCCATAAGGTTCGACACTTATAGACTTTAATGTCATTTTTATTGCACATTGGCCCAATAATTTATTCGCAATATTCAATTTTATCCTACCATAATATTCTGATACGCATAANTAGAAGAGCGTCGTTATTTAATTCATAGCTTAGCAATTAAATAACCCATATATAAAGAACTTTTCAAATAACAAAGCAGTTCCATAAGGTTCGACACTTATAGACTTTAATGTCATTTTTATTGCACATTGGCCCAATAATTTATTCGCAATATTCAATTTTATCCTACCATAATATTCTGATACGCATAACTGTAATAATAACAATTAAATAACAAAACTATAAATTACATTCTGTCAAAAATAAACAAGCGTCCGGATACTTTTAAGCGGTAGTGTATGTACTGTTGGATTATGAGTTATAATTTTCAAATATATAAAAACATGTTACATTGTAAGAAGAAACTGTATTGACATTTGTTATATAAATTTTAATAGAAATACTGCCCAACAACATATAATATATAAAACATAAGATACGCGTAATGAAAAAATTTATACGCAAGTAGAAAAATCCTGTAAGTTTTGGAAATTTAAATAAAAATAATCTTTTATCGTAACGAATAGATTTCGAATGACAAATAAATAATGTATAAGTACACGTGCAAAAGCAAATTTAACTTCCGTAAAGTTAAAAATATTGGGTTGCTTGGAAAATTCGTACTGAAATTTGAAAATAATTGAATAGCAATGTTTTTCTCATCAGTATTTTGTTTAACGATTGACATAATTTTCTGTGATTTTTTCAGAATCCCTTTTACGGAAAATTTTAATTTTGCTCGCCAACGAAATTTTCCAACTAATTATTGCAGGCTTCTAATATATAACATTTCTTTAAATATAATTATATAATGAAAAATATAATAAATTTAAAAGTTTTCGTAAAAACAGGAATAAATGAGTCAAATGATGCAATATTTTATGAGAGAATCTCATAATTTTCACCGTCTAATTGTTACATGAAGCTCAGCGTTATTTTGTTAACAAACTAGATCTTTTTTATTTGTCAGTTTCCAAAGTTTCTCTTTAATCGCTGCGTTTGATCTACCCAATTCAGAGCTGCGTTTATTTGAATCAATTGTTTCCTTATTTGGCAAAATTTCATAATACATAATCCCCTTTCAATTCCGCCGAATGCACGGTAAAATTGAATACCAACATCTTTAAGAAACGCTACGAATTTCCCGAACTATCCAATAATGAAGAAACGTGTCTCAAAATAGTGCTGGGAATCTGCGAACTGCCATGTTATTGTAAAACTAATGAGGTAATTTATTATTTTCTTCGGCATATCTTACGCGTTTATCTCAACTTAAGATGAGATGCTTGATATTGTTGAAGGTAGTCATTTTTTTCGTTAACGAGCCACGAATATGTAATCGGTAAGAAGATGCGCGAAACTTGTTTAAAAAAATTAAAAGCGAGGTTCATGTGATCATATCCAATTTCCTGTTGCAGGTGATATTAAGGAGCATGCGTCACTTCCGTCAAACCGAGGTTGGCGAGGAAAAGGGCAATTTGTAAAAACCGGTAAGTGCATTGGCTAAGTTTATAAAGAATGCAAAACCGCCGGCGCTACGCAAATTCCCAGCGTGTATGCGAACTTTACTGGAAGCCTGTACATATGCGCAGGGAACGAAGCCAGCCAGAATAATCTGAGTTTATCGATCGACTCTTAGTTGCCAACTTGGCAACGGCAAACTCCCGGAATTACGAATGAAATGTTCTACATAGCGAAACGGTTGGCAAATCAGGTCTGCTTTCATACCTTTGCGTGGGAGGGTATACCGAATTCCGTCTCCCTTCCCAGATGTTTTACGTTTAAACTATTTCCCTGGCAACAAATAACCACAATTAACAATACGTTACAGTGCATGAATAGTTGTCCCTATATTTTATGCTCTTATTTAATTATATATCCTTAACTAGTATTTTTTAATAACATGAGCACGATTTTTAAATTTTCTAAAACTGGTATTTACTTACACTTTAATTTAATATATACATTTCTTTTTTCATATCAGTGTCGAGAAAAGACTTTCGAAATAATTTTCTTTATCGGATGAGCTTTATCCATTATTTTTGTAATTGTAAAAACATAATTCATTTTCTTGTTAATGCTTCCTTTGTACATGTACGATAGATTATAGATATTATAAGCTTTAATAAATTTTAATATTTTAAATATTAGTAGGTATAATATATTATATATAATATATTGATAAAGGAGGAAAAAATTTGAAATTACAGAATCCTAAAAATTTAATTAGTTTCTATGCATTCAACGTTTCTTTGTATTAATTTATATTTGTAATAATGCATAACTTCTCATAAATATTTTGTGTAGATATTTGGTTAAAAATATGTAATCTATTTTTAATAAGCTACTTTCATTTCCCCGTGTTGAAAATAAAACCGCTTACGATTTCAAAATTTTATTGGCGTTAGGTCATTTACCTTCGTAACGTGAGTCTTGCCTACAAAAATAGTTATTGTCGTAGGTGATGCACGCATAGTTCACAAATAAAACATGCAGACAGTTGATTCATCAAACTCGAGCTATTCATAAAAAATATGGTATCAGTTTCAAAAATCTGTAGCATGTTGTATTTTTTAAACTAAAACTTTTCTATGATTTTCTAAAATTTATAAAACAATTATTTAAATTTGTGAATAATCTTAAATGATTTACTGAACTAAACTATTGTTATTAAAAATAATAGGCTTCGTCTATAAGGTTCAATCTTGCTATCACGACTTCCTATTAGCACATATATTCTCTCTTAGCATCAATACCAACGATAAAGTAACAATATGTCGTGCATTATACACGAGACAGTGATAAGACAGTTATTCAAATAAATTGATAAACACCAAAATATATTTTAAAATTATCTGGTGACACATCGGTTTTTTAGTCATACATACATTTTTTTTATTTGAAAATTTTAACATCACATCGTACATATGTAATGGTTATTAGTAACGATGCTATGGACTGAAAATACAATGTTACAGAGATTTTAATTTCGTTGCAAAGCATTAAGTCATTTATACAGAGAGAATATATTTAGTGCACCTGTAAACGACGAAAACTATACATGTACAAGCTAGAAAGTTTCTACGATCTAAGATTCGACGATTAACCTCTTCGGTGTACGATCGTCGAATTCAATCGACAACTACCAAATGCATACTTATAGTATACAGTCGTGCATTTACTATAGTCGAGTGTTCATGCTTTCTTCGGTACAATTGTATTTAGTTATAGATTAAGTCCGGGATAGTTGGACCACTTTTTGGGGAAAAGCCATTGCACTGTTGATTTTTTACATTTTTGTTGTTTTGGACAAATTAAAGCAGCGCGTAAGTAATTTAGAGTACATATAAATTATACTTCACGATATATTAAAATATTTTGTTTTTTACTCAGTAAATTGTAACGTTGCCCATGGACGGTCTTACCCGCATGTTTCGGTTAGAGCGTCCACGTGAGACCGACGTTGAAAAATACCGAAAAATGTAGCTTATACAAATTATAGTACGGGAGGAAATAAGTTGATATACTGTTTTTTTTTTCAATTTTTCACACAAACCACAAATGTTCTCATGCTTAGAGCATCCATCATGAAAGCAACGTCGGCACTTTACACATTTAACCTAATCTTCGGGACTTCTAAATATTTTTTTTTAGTTTTACTTTCTAGTTTGTACAAAACTTGAAATGTAATTTGTAACATACACGGTTTTACGTGTATATTAATATTACTTGTATTGACATACACAGTTTTGTGACAATTGTCAGTAGGAGAATAATAATAAGCTGATTTATTTGTTTCACTTATATAAAAAATAGAGATATTAATACTGGTTAGTTTTTCCTGATGGTTAAACTATCCCGGACTTATCCTATCGATAAAATAATTACTACGGTTACTACCGAAGAGGTTAATCCAGGACAGGACACGGATTAACCTTTTTATGGTACAATAAAATAACACAAAATTTTAAAACAATACGATAAAAAATGTTTTTTACTCCAACATTCTTTAAATTTCGTAATTTTAGATATTCACGATAAATTTTAGTTATGATATATAGAATAAAATTTAAGATATAAAATGTACAATATCATATTAAATAATTTACCCGAGTCTCTCTCATACTAAACAGTGAAAGGATTATACGATACAAGATTTACACATGATCTCTCAGATCGAAGCTGGTACTCGCGCACGTGCAAGTGTTCAACCTTATTATGGAATTCAGTGCGAGTGGAGTGTCCGTGACGGACGCAAAAAGGTTTGCAATAGGACCTTCGATTTTTAGAGTAACTTCCTTGGTTTCATTTATACACTTTTGTCCATAAGTCACCAGACACTTAACACACTTATTGTTAAAAGAAAGACAAACTAATATTATACAGTGGAGTCTCGATAACTCTAACCTCGAGGGAAAAGAAAAAATGTTCGAGTTATAAAGGTTTCGCTTTGTGACTATTATATATAGTATTATACACTACGGTGCGTAACTATAACACCGCCTAAATTTTTAACTGTTCCAGAATTTAGATTGAAAATTCAGAAAAATTAATTGTAAAGATTGAAAGTGTATGAAAAATAAACAACTTTAAATTAATTTTTATTTAAATTCTCCTTTTGTACAATATGATACAATGAAAAGTCTGAATTTTCATTGTTGCGTAACAATAGTACCGCATCAATAAAATCAATGATAAACAATTTTCATATCTCGTAGGACCACCTTTTTTTGTAATTAGCTCGAAAATTCTATCTGGAACGCTATCAATAAGTTTCCGAAATATGTTTCTACTTATTTCGTTACTTATTTTTATTATTGCATTTCTAAATTAGTAAATAACAACGACGGTGCTACAGTTACGCAACAGTTGAAAATCACATTTTCTATTATATTGTTTTGTATAAGGGGGCAATTTAAATGTGATTTAGTCTACAGTTCATTTTTCTCGTACTTTTTCAATTTCTACAATTAATTCTTTTGCACTTTTAATCTGAAGTCTGAAACAGCAAAAAATTTAGGCGGTGCTATAGTTATGCACCGCAGTGTATATAGTAATATACTATATAATATATATATACATATAGTAAACATTATATATACTATATAGTAGACTGTATATAGTATATTACATATATATAGATAACTTTTTATATTTTTACTGCTATTTTTCACTGTCAAACAGAAAATGATCGCCTCGTTATACAAAAATTGTACAACTGTTAATGAAAGATTTAACCGTTTAGTAATGTGAATAATTTTCGAAATATTGAAGAAAGTATATTTGTCATTCTTAAGTTTGAGGGCTATTTTCACCCTCTAAACATGGACGATTACAAATTAAAGAAGTACGAGTCAAATATTTTTTTAAACACTATATCGTGTGGAAATTTTCTAAAGATTAGTGTGTTATACTTACGTGACGTCCTTTGTTAGAGTCACAGAGGTTTTCGGTTATCGAGCTTTCGAGAGGTTCAACGAACAAAAATTCAACTTATAGAGACTTTGTACGACGGTTTCGAATTGTGATCATTTTAGTAAATAAGTTTCAACATCAGAGAATTCAGGACATCTTCTTCTGTTATCTAAATTGGATCCTGAGATCTTCTGCATGATTCCTTTCTCATTCTTTAAGATTGTCGATAGAGTGCTAATAGGGATGTCACGTTCATTAGCAATCAGAGGCGGATTAAGCGGAGTCTGTAGCAAATGTTACCAGGAGGCCGTATTTTACAGAAAGATTTTCAAAGATATTTCGTTTTTTCAAATATTTTTAGAAAAACATTTCTTCGAAGCAAAAATATCTGTTAACGGTAGCCAGGGCTGTTGCAAAATTTTACAAGCTAAACGTTTTCATAGCATTTCCTACTTCTGCTACATGGCTAATTCAGCCCTGTTAGCAATACCCTTGTTCTTTCTTAACCCAGTTACTATTGTTTCAATTATTTTTAGGGAAAAGAAAAAGTCTTCGAGTTACAAAGGTTTCGCTTTGTACGATGATTTCGACTTGTGATCATTTTAGTAAACAATTTTCAACGATAGAGAATTCAGCACATCTTTTCTTATAATTTAAATCAGACTCTGCTACCTATCTTCTTCTGCATAATTTCTTTCTCATTTTTTAGGATTGTTGATAGAGTGCCAATGAAAATGTCTAATTCATTTGCAACACCCTCCTTTTTTTTTAATCGTATTTTTACTGTTTCAATTATTCTTATTTTATCACACAATGTTAATATTTTCAGCTTGCGTTTAGAATTCATTTGGTTACATACAATCTGGAAAAAAAGAATGAGAAATGACAGAACTGTGTTTTAACTTGTTTCAATCTCTTACGGTGAACTACCTTTGTGATCAAGACGCGTGCACCGTTCGTTTCTATAAAGAAATAAATTAATTGACGATCGCAGAATCTTTAATTCTGTTGGATCGATCGACTGATACGTAGAAGTAAACTTCAACTTGCAGAGGTCAGCGTGCTTCTGAATTCGAGTTGTACAGGTAAAATGCATATTAAACATTATTCCAGTTAACGGAAGTTTCATTTTGAGTTGTAGAACTTTTTACAAAGGAACGGGAAGGAATAAATAAAATATACATACGTCTTCCAAAGGTTTTTGAATTATCGATGTTCGAGTTATTGTAGTTCAACTGTATTTACGAAATGAAATTTATTGGGTTGTCCGGAAAGTTCGTGCCGATTTTCGGTAGGTGCCATTAGAACAGGTCTGAATATTTCGGAACGAATGAAAACAAATGACACGCGTACATATTCTAAAGAGTGACACTTGAGGCATCTTTAGATAAAAGTTTAGTTAGGATACATTCATTTTCATTAGTTTTACACGCTGTTAACGGTAGAACCACCGACGATTAAAATAGACTTAATTGTACCAAAGAAAGAAAAGAATATTAGGGGTAATAATTCTTTGTGCATATTTTGTTTAAAAAATTATAGAAAATCCCTGAAAATACGCTACTGTAAATTTATAAAATTTCTATGACAAATTACGAATCAGTCATTTTTACTGGCACGGTGGTTCTAATGTTAAACATGGAAAAGTTTTTCGCCGAAAAACCTAAGAATTTTTGGAAGGATGTGATATACAAGTTACGCGAAAGATGGAGAAAAATTATAGAACAAAATGGAACATAAATAATTTAATAAATGTATAAGGAAATTTAAATGTGTCGTGTTTGAATTTTCCTTAAAAATCGGCACGAACTTTCCGGACAACCCAATATATTTATTAGCTGTTTACATTATAAAGAAAACTGAATTGTATTCTGTTCTTAAACTCTTTAAAAATACAAAAAGAAAAATTCAATATAATATGGATATTTAAAATAATGAAAATTTGATTTACAATTAGTGAGTCCGATGATTTATAGACGAGAGGTATGTTCTGTTCTTTCAGCCGTATGAGAAACACTGAATGGTGCGCGACTAGGCTCGAGTAGTACTGCACGCGTCGCTCTGAACACAAAACGCGCGCGGAAACCCGCGTCTGACGGAAAATAGCCTCAAAATCCATGACTGATCTTGAATTCGATAATGAACGGAATATTGATTACGATACAGATCAGAGTACGGTGTCTTTGACAGATATTAATAATCTATGATGGACCTAGCTAATAATAAACGAGGACGCGAATTATATTGATCGAGTAAAGCTTTTAAAGTATTTGTAAGTACAGTAATTCCTCTAAGTTCGAACATGATCCGTTCTAGAGGATTCTATCTTTAAGTTGTTCGATGGTAGAATTAAGTTCTCGCATTTGAAATATTTAAATTGAATTAATCCATTCGAAACACTCGAAATTTACTCAACATAAGACATTTTAGGTGCCTATTTTGGAAGATCATATTGGGAAATAGTAAAAAAAGAAGTTTAATCAAAATATTTTATAATACCGATTAATTAACCCGAATCTAACTCAAACTTAAGCAGATGCATGAGGCGACCACGTGACGGTTACATGACGTCACGTGGTTTGTTTGTCGAATTTTTTGTTCGAATTTAGAAACTCAATTTTCCTTGACGTTTTTATTCGAACTTTGAATTGTTTGAACAACGAACCGCTCGAACTTAGAGGAACTACTGTACTTGCCTTTGTTGTACAGTCGTACGATTGTTTATTTAATTTTAAACAGTTGCGATGCATTTGTTACAATAATATTGTTCGTCTTGTAAAAGTCGGAAAACTATAATCAAATTTATTATTATATTTCTTGGCAATTATATTGCAGCATGGATCTGGTCAAATTTTATTTTAAATTAAATTTTCATCGAATGAAATTTTATTTTATAATTAATCCTTCCAACTATTTTACTATTTTCATGCAAAAATAACTCATAGAAGTAACTTTATTTAGTATCAAGATCAACTAAATCAATTTTAAAACGTTTTTTTTATTTTAGTAAACTGTTTTAAATAAAATAACAGATATGACGTGTACAGTGTGCATTATCCTTGGATAGTACGTGCGTGCGTCTGCAGTTCTGGCACAGTTGACACAATAAAATCAGAAATTACTTGAGAAATGATTTCGGGAAACATTTATCAAAACACAAAATAAAATAAAAAGCTATTTTATTTTATATCCAAGTAATAAAATAATTCGGAAAAATTATTTGGACGTTGAAATAAATTAACGTATAATTACTTCAAAATAACTTTTTTCTAAATTAGACGATATATTACTTGAATTATCATTTTTTTAAATATTAGATGCCGGAAAACGTTCGTGTGGATTTATAGTACAAAATTCAATGAATTCGAACTTTTCTGAATTATAATTTCTATAACTCTTCTCCAATATTGCTTCACCTTACCGATTAGAGAACTTACTAATGACAGAAAATTAATTAACTGCTGTTTTGATCTCGTTTTCGTTTTGAATTTTCACGAGTTTCGAATAAACTTGAGCCATTCTTGTATGCTCTCTTTTTAATAACAGAATATTCCCCACAGATACTAAAAATGCGTTTTGCTGTATTTACTGCTATATTTCCAAAATTAAATTCATAAAGTGCAGAAGCATAAATTTTGAAAACTTCGCTTACCATCTTTAACCTTGGGTAGACAACGGAACATTGAAACAAATGAAAAAATTAAGATAGTGTATTCCTACTGAATGACAAAACCTAATGATACCATGATTGTTATATTATTTCTCAAAACTACTATAAGAAATTCAATTTTTATTTATCTCTGTCAAAAAACCGTCAAAAATATTTTATTTAAATAATTTTCAAGTTTGTTGCGATAGCATTAATGTACACTGCGTTTACACGTTTGATCGCGAAACTTGCCAGTATATTTCACAGCTGAAAACGATATGAAAATATCGTATAAACATAAAAATGTCATATTCGATGCTGTACGTTGCTAGAGAAATGGCAAGCGAAAGAAATACACGTTCGATTGGTTATATTCCCATAGGCCCACATTTTCTGAACACAATCACGAAGATGGGGTACATATATTTTTGTTATTCCTCGAACGATCGTATCTACAAATCGGATCATATAGCCTGGCATCACAGACAGGACACAGACACGGTTAAGCGGAGCGAGCCGAGTACTCCTCTTGCCCTTGCGACGTCGCATTAAATATCTTTCCAACAACGCACAGTGTCGTAAATGCATTATTAAAACGATTTTATTTTCTTGACATTTCGTATTTTTGTTACAACGATCTTATTCTCGCAATTAGTATAATGCAGAGGAGTAATAGGTAAATGATAATTGTTTCCGCTTATACTAGCTATGTTTACTGAATTAATATTGTCGCAACATTTACCAAGATAAGACAACGTCATAACATAATTCCGCCTGAGATAAATTCAATATTACAACGATCTGACTTATATTAATAGAAAGGGACGATATTTCGAAATACGAAAACAAATAGGCACATTTCCATCACATTTTCATGTTTTTGTCATAACCTTTTACCAAAACTTTTCACAGCTATGTCTAAATGATATTTTTTTGTTATTTTTAGACATAAAACAGGTTGGGGAAGTTTGTATAAAAAATTGTAGGACATTGTGTATAATAATACTGTATTTGATAATTATGATCAGCCGAAAATAAATTTATTTGAAATATTTCTATTAATAAAGAATTAAATAATTGTTTGCAGCATAGTGCAAGAAACATTAATATTTAGTACGAAGAAATATAAAATATTATAACATATTGTAAATTGTAACGATATTCATAAATGTTACACCTTTTAGAATAAAATATTTTAGCGAAAAAAGAAAATAGTAACAGAGGTTTTACACTTTTTGTTGAAAAGAAAATTTTTTTTGGTTTTCTTGAAACTTAGTTGTACAGACGTGGAAAATTTCCCACGTACACCCATGATACATGTATGTACACAGGGCGAGTCAATCGATATCATCGCGTGAAATAATTTATTATCTATTGACTTTATAAAAAAATGTTTGAAATAAAATTTATTGCATTTAAGAGGTTCGATCAAGTAAATTAATTTTAATTTTTTAATGCTTTATATTTTCTAAGAGTATGGAAACATTAAAAGTAACTTACTTTTTATAAATTTTTGTAATATTTATATTAACCCTCTATAACCGGAATTTTATTTGCTTATTAGAAAAAAATCAGAATCAATTACAGTTTGTCACTTAAATTTGAAAATTTTTGAACCACTAATTACTATAAGTGGACTATCTGGTATCAATACAGTGGGGTAGATCAATAAAATTAAAAAATACAAACATAAGTAAATGAAATTACATTTTTAAAATATTGATACATGAATATTTATTATTAATTTATATATAATAATAATAATAATAATAATAACGTTGTTATTGAGAATAATAATTATAATAATGTATGTACAGGGTGGTCCACGCAACGTGTGCACCGTTATAACTTCCAAAATATGCGTTGCACAAAAGAATGTTATATATAAAAGTTACATGGTTTAAAAGGGTACACTACATAGTGCGTTAATTTTTTTTTATAGATGGAGACGTTTCGGAGATTTAACGGTCGACTTTGCTTTTTTAAATGGAATATTATATTTTTTATACCAAAATATGGAAGAATGTCGAATTGTGAGTAAAAAAAGTATCGGCTTTGATTAACCCTAAACCTAATAACTAACGAGTAATTTCACTTTATTCGTCGCGTAAATATCTCGCTGTCCTGCGGAAATCTGTGATAAGTTGAATCTCTAACTTGATATTACGCGAAAAAAATTTTCAGGAAATAAACTGAAATTACTCGTTGGTTATTAGGTTTAGGGCTGATCAAGGTCAATACTTTTTTACTCAAAATTCGAAATTCTTCCATATTTTGGTATAAAAAATATAGTATTCCATTTAAAGAAACAAAGTCGACTTTCAAATCTCCGAAACGCCTCCACCTGTAAAAGAAAATTAACTACACACTGTGCCCTTTTAAACTATGTAACTTTTGTATATAACATTCTTTCGTTATATTTTGAAAGTTATAACGGTGCACACGTTGCGTGAACCACCCTGTATGTACTTATTTACATACTGACTTAAATATGTTACAAAATAAATTTATAAGTATATAGGTATACGCGTACACATATATCTTGTCACCTCCATCGTTAAAAACGCATTTACTAATTAATATATTGTTCTTACTCATCGAAATTGTATTCGAGCTTAATAATACTCCCTTTGTCATACTTCATTACCGTGTTTCTATTTCGATATATATACTTGCGTTAAAGGTGACAGTCTGTCGAAAATAGTGGTTTTTATATTGGCAGTAAATACGGTTGATAGCACATGACGATCGTTCTAATGCTTGAAACACGTTTCTATACACGGCATAGAAGCCACGATCGAATCGGCTCGTTTACGTCTGTAGCTGTCAGCCGTTGAGTCACTCTAACGAGCGTTAATTACAGTCAAAACGATACGATACAGTAGGACGGAAATGCCTCGATACCTCGTGCAGTTACGAGTACAGAGTCAAGCTTGAAGGCGATCATACCACGCGTTACACAATATCGGCAGTTTGTTCGTGCGCTCGCGCGCGGTGCGTGCAACGGAAACCCAAGTCGGTAGCTGTTGCGCTGCTTCGCGGTGCTTCTTTAGTTCCATACAAGCAAACAGCACCTCCAAATCGTTAGAGTTATAATCGTGATGAAAGTGTGACAACTAATTGCGTGTCTTTGCGCAATTTTACGTTGAATTTGAAAATTTTTATCTAAAACGAAGCAGATAATTTAACTTTTATGAATAGTTTTGCTACACGCTTGTTAATTAATCTACGTAACGAGTATAGCGTAACATCGTTATCTTAAAATCATTAAAATTCTACGTTTTTTTCATTTTGCACGCAGCAGTGACATATAAATGTATTAACTGCACTGTTTTTGCTTAATAATTAATCAGTAAGTACATTATTCTTAAGATTAAAGAAATTTGTACTGAAATAAAACTTAAATTTTTTGTGAAAATTATCAGAAATATATATTATTAAAGAAACGTCTGGTTAACCCTCTATGGGACCGCGATACTTAAAACTTACAAACTGATGAATTTATATTTTAAAAAATTAATTTTCTTTAGTTACAACTGCACTATTAAATTTGATTGCTGTATTACTGTAGCGACACCACGATCCATCTACGGTAATTATTAGTTAAAACATATTCAATTCAAAGTGAAAAACTGTAATCGATCGTAATTTTTTCTCCAATAAGCAGACAAAATTCGGGCTATAGAGGGTTAATAAATATTGGTTTTAATGCTTTATAAATTTGTCCTCTCAAAATTCTTGATTTTCATTTCAAATCGTAATTAGAGTCATTCGAAAACGAGCAAGAAATAATGTACAGAGTGAAACAACATCGATTGCGTCCAAAGCTGCACGATTTGCCTTTGGCTTCCTGAACGATCCCTTCCGATTCTATCTAACAGTGGTTCCCAGTTAGCTGTTTTAAATTTACCTGAAGATTTTAACATTTTTATACAATTTATAAATTTCGTTCAATACTTCGTTATTTTTTCAAGGACTTGAACGTCACGAATTAGACTGTTCCAAAAAAGATATTCGTACACGAAGAAATTTCATAGCTATATTCCAAAGAGTAAATGTTTTGAGAGTCACTGGTTCATATCGTAGAAGCATCGATAGAATCCATGAAAAGTGAGGGGACCTAGAAAGAATCGAAAGGGTTGCGCAGCAGGCAGGCAAGTTTTTTAGATAATAGGGCCGTGTACAATAGTCGAAATCGGTCTCGTAGTCGCTATTATTGCGAAAAGCGGGCTGAGTCGTCACCCGGGTGTACATTTTATAAGGCATGCACTTCTAGGCTGGTTGCATTAGTTTTATATTCGGTTGGTCCGCTTGGCTTAGGTAGCTAAACTCCGGGGGGTCGGTAATGCTCATTGGGAAATCATGGATAGCGGATCACCCTCGGCCATCAGGTATGTATACTCTGAGTATCCTTTTATCAAGCTCGGCCAGGGAGGGGAATAATCCAGCGGCGGTAGAATGAAATGAACGGGGGAAATTGTGAGAAAATCGATATGCGAAACTGCGCTTTCCTATTCAATGAAAGAAAATACCAGATAAATGAACTTTAAAAATTTCATACCGAGAAAGAAATCTAACGCGACGAATTGTTCAACTTATCTCTACGTATGATTCAGGCTCTTATATCTGTAACATTTTTACGCTATTTTAGAATCAAAAGTAATTGTTTTTATTCATTTATCTAATATTATCAAGTATTGGCTCTTTGTTTCATCCTGTTGTCTCTTTTTTTGCAAGAAATCTATTCGTGCACGTTTTCTTTTGAAGAGTAACGGAGCTCGGTGTAAAGCTACCTTGTATTATATCAAATCGAAAAGATTTAGAATAATTTTGTTTACAATATTTTAAACTATTTTAATTGATTAGATTTTTAAAATGTAATCTAAGCGTGTAACGTTAAATTTACAAATATTTCTTAATTCTTTTTGTCCGAGGAATCAGAACTACTTTTATAAATACAAATAGTATTTTTAAATAATTAATGCTCGTGTAATAAATAATGTGCAAGAAGAAAGAAGCGACATAATTATAGCTTTTTGCAATGTACATTTTAGTTGTTACGTTTAACTTGTTATAGCTTGGAAAAAATAATTAAAAAATATCTTGAACACTTTCTTCCGAACATAAATACTGTTTTTAATTTCGCGAAGAAAAACAAAAGCAATGAAATAAAGTTGGAAAAATAGAAGTACTTAAAAACAAAAAATGTTTGACAGATAACTCAATTAAAATTAAAATTAAAATTAAAATTAGCTTCACATTTACATAAATTATAATTGACGGACAGTTTATGTAAAAAAGAAAGAGTAAGAAAGGAAAGCAAAAAGTATCAATGAGATAAAACGGAATAAGTGATGAATTACGATGAAACGCAGCTTTCTGCAATACGGTACAAAATCAGTTAATGAACACAGAATGATATTCGTCTATGATTAATAGAAACGATAAAAATCAGTTGTTTTGTCTGTTTCTTTTAAATTCACGCTAGCAATGCATATCGATTTCTACAAAACAATTTTAAAATAAGTTTTATTGTATTTTTAAAAACATTTCACTAAATAGACTTTTTTCTAAACATTACCGTGAATCGAACAAAATTTTTAATATCAAAAATATCTGAAAATTTGTGTTCAATATTTGTTTATTAATTATTATTATTAATTGTGCAAGAATTTATTAACGGTACGTGATATATCTTCGAGTTTTATATTCCACGTAAAACTTATACTCGACGCTTGGAAAATGTGGAATTATCAGCAGAAATACAATATTATAACTTTCCATTGTATCACGAAGCGTAGAATTTAGTTGCATTTTCAAGGAAGAACTTGTAAGCCTTGAAATGTTAAAAAATGAAAAAAGTGGTTGCCGTGATCGTAAAATCCATTGTTTTGTAGTAGAATATTCTAGAGACCGGTACTTTGACCCGCAATCGTCAACTAGTTGCAGAACCTCATTGCGCGATTGTTTTCTATATTAGGTTCATTTCCCATAGTTAGTTAAAATCGCAAGGAAACAACTATGAAAGCAATTTACAAAAGCTGCCATGGTTCTACAGATTTAACTTTATAGATTTTATGCAGATGATTCTGCGAGTTTGATCTTTAAAAAAAGCACAAATCGAATTTCACAATCGGAAAGTTAATTGATAAAACTTATAATCTTATCTCGGATCTTTTATGTTTGACTGTGTATGAAATTGTTAAAATGGATTTTATCGGAAAATCAGATTTCGAACATGAAAAATAAGCTGTAAATGTAATTATTAGTAATTTCATATTTGTTACAAACATTTTATTTTAAGCTGATGGAAAATAAATATTTACTTAACGAAGTTCGATGAAATAAATCTTTATAAAAGACGTTTTATTTTTTAATTTGTTCGATCCAAATTTTATAAAAATTATAACAAAATTGAAACTGAATATCGAAGTATGAAAAAAGTTGATACTTTATGTAAAATTTTGTGTACATTAGTACGTACGTACGTACGTTTATTTGTAAATTTCGTTCAATAATCGAGGTAATTATGTTTTAAATCTTAAGAATTATATATTTATCAAGATGAAAAGAAAGGAGTAATATTATTCTATTTAGAACGCTGGTAACGTTTCATGATATACAATGACTGAAAAAAAGTATTCATACATTTTGAACACTTGACTCCTATTGACAATATCTTCTTCGGAGCAACGCTAAGTTAAAACCTGTTCATATTATAATATTCTATAAGAATCCAGTTTTTAATAAAAAGGTATTCAAGTTGAATCAAACTTTTAACTTGACATTGCACGTTGTATATTTAAAATACTATTTACTGGTTGTATTGTATTCTATTTATGCATTAAACATTTTATCGAACCATCGTCTTAAAATAGAGTTTGAATATATTTGTTTGAAATAGTAAAAAATTATTACATAATTTACATGGCAAGAAGGATATATTTACCAGAGATTAACATACTTATTAAAAAGTAAATAAAAACATCGAAAGGTAAACGGAACGTTAATGAATATAACATTCAAACATCTTAAATTGTTAAATCGTTTGCTTTTCGTTAGTAATATAATTAAAAGTACTTGATATACGTTAAAATATTCATGCTTAACACTAAAGCTACCAAAGCGGTCAAATGACCGATTCGTGATTTCTTATTCAAATTTTAAAAATTATTAACTATGCATTTTTACGTATTTTTGTGTGATCTGCAAAATATATGGTTAAAGATTTGTTTCTCTAGCATTATGTATTTTTCCAAGTATCTATCATTGTAATTTCTTTGATACAAACTGATATAATTTAATTGTCGGTAGGTTTACTGTTAAATTTGATTCATGCGTTACTTTTATAGGAAAAACGGAAGGATTTTTTACATTCGTAGGAGATAAGATTATTTTCCAGTTTTAGAAAGTATTTCTCCCTGCTTCTTAAATTTCACATTAACGCGGCCGTGCATTAGTTCTCCGTAACTCAAATTTCGGAACAACATTTCGTGAGCATAGGAAATTACCGGCTCCTAGGATGACGACGGTATAACCAACTGAGAACCCTCGTTCGCGCAGGCGATCTGTATTCGGGACGCAGCTGCAAACGTTGGCGCAGCTGAAACTGCGCAGATTGTGGTCACGTGACCAATAGATACGGTGGGAAGCGGAGCAATCCAATCGGAGCGCGCGTCCTATCCCCGCTCTGGGCTGCGTGAACAAAGAGACAAAGCTACTTCGTTTGCGTCGACGGTCGCTGCCATTAGAAAGTCGTTGGCAGTTGGTGGGTGCGGTTGTTCCGCGAGTCAGAGAAAAGTGCGTTGGTTTAGGTTTTGCGAGAAAGTTTTTCCGCGGTTGTAAAGGTGTACGGTGTGAAACAGCGTGGTAGAAAGGGTTACCGACGCTGCGATCGTTCGAATTTAACATTTTGTCGTCTTGTCGATTCTCATTCGCATCCAAGGGATCGGAGAAACGATTTTGAACGCGTTTACGACTGAAAAATTCAGTTACGATCGCGAAACCTCTGACTCACGAGGCATTATTTCATCTCGCCGCTAGCGAGACCGTTGGAACGAATTCGAAAAATTAACCGAAAACACAGGCGACTATCGCAGAGACTTATCACGTTGGAAGAGTTGTTCGTGTTAAATTATTGTCGTTGATCACGGACGAATTATTTTGAAAAAAAAAAAGAACCCCGAGTAATTCTGTTTGCGATTGAACGCCGATAAACGGAGCGGTAAGCGCGATCGTGCGACGTGGCGGCGACGCCATTTTGTGAAGACTCCTGTGCGCGTCTCGCGAACGACAACGGCCTCTTTCGAGCCGTGACTCGTCGAATCACGGAAGGAATAGTGTTCTCTTTCAAACGCGTCGTGTCTCAGCTACATCGGGAGGATAAACAAAGAAGGAAGTGGAAAAGGAAGAGGATTGGTGTAACAGCGGCAAAATTTTATCACAGACCATTCGTCCTGGGTCGCATCGCATAGCAACCATGAGACTGGAAATTGTGTCAGCGGCGGATTTTTTGGTGCATTTACTGCGTCTTCAGACGGGGCAGCTGTCCGAACGCCAGCTCGAGATGTTCAAATCCTCGTTAACAGAGGTTTTGCGTCATCGCTACAGGGATCATTGGTTCCCAGATCGTCCAAATCGTGGTTCTGGTTACCGTTGTATACGTATAAACGGTAAAATGGATCCGGTAATTGCACAGGCAGGCGCGAACGTGGGTTTGCTGCCTACGGTATTGCACAGCTTGTTCCCGAGCGAGCTTACTATGTGGATCGACCCGTCGGAAGTGTCCTACAGAATTGGAGAGAACGGCTCCATTTGTGTTCTATACGAGCGTACGGAACCCGAACCAGAGGAATCCCAGCAGCATCAGCATCAGCATCAGCATCAACATCAGCATCAGCATCAGCATCAACATCAGCATCAACATCAACACCAACACCAGCACCAATATCAGCACCACCACCAACACCATCAACAACAACAACAGCAATTCGAGAGTTGCAAAGACTCGTTACTGCTGGAGCATTCGCAGTTTAGCGAGCAGATCGCCGCGTTCGTTTCTAGTTGAAGCGTTTTTCGGCACAATTTCATCGATGCGACGGCGCTAGCGTCTCGCTTTATTTCCAATAGACGTGCATCACGCTCTCGGACTGATCAAAGCACATGCGTTTCGTGATATGTGATCGCGCTCCTCTGGTCGGGTGAAGATTCAACTCGTGCACACGAACGCGCAATTCTACTCCATTCGGGTCGAGTTTTTTTTTTTTTTTTATGAAAATTATGTGCAACAGGCTCTTTCGTGCGCCTCGTTACAAAATGGTCAGCAAAATTGTAAAAAAAAAGAGAAATACTTAATAATACATAACCGTTTTTTGGCCAAATCTGGTTCGCCGAAGAAATTCGTCCAATACGTGTCGTCCGACGAGGTCTCCATGGATTCCCGACGGGTTCCTGACGAGTCGCACCGATCGCAACCACGACTGACTCTAGTCCAACCGTATATTTACGAGTCATCCTGAATTTTCGTCAACCGTACGAAAGAGAGAGGATATACTCATGGCGAGAAGACAAGCATCATCGTTTGAATATTCGAGGAGAATACTGCGCGTTCGAGTAACGACGTGTACCTAGACCAGCGGTCCTCTTGCGTCCTGGCGTGTCTCGCGAAAAAAAAATCCAGCTTTTTCCGGTTCTTTCCAATGGAAATAATGACTGGCGAGACCGCGCCTGCAAAAGTGAGAAAAAATATATGGGCGAGCTTCGCAACGATCTCTCTCAGCCCGACAAATTGATCTCAGCTCTCCTCCCGCGTACTTCCGTTTATCCTGAAAGGAAACTACGCCCGGAGTGGGGAACAACGAACCAGTCTGACCCTCTCCTCTTTTCTCGAGAGAGGAAAGCGAAACTAGCCTCTCTCCCTTCAGATGGATTCAACAACGTGTTTGTACCGTCGCAAATCTCTTTTCTTCCACCAACGTCTCTTATGTATCAATGTAATTGATTATTCTGAACCCTCTCGTGTTCCGATGTTCTTGGTATGCTCTCCCTTCCCTGGCGAAGAACGAACATCATCGAGGACAAAGATGAAAAAGGACAAGCAACAACTCACTTCCGGGTGAAGGATGGACGAATAATAATCCGCTGCATTCTCTCTTCTGTCCGTAATCGTCTTCACGCTGTGGTCGTCAAGGATTTTTTTTCTCCCTAACCTCGCACTGTCAATGCAAATTACCACCGAGCCACACACAGACACCAACACGTATATTAGAACAAAAAAAAAAAACAAAAAATTAAAAAAAAAAGAAAAAAAAATGAAAAATAGTTTGAAAAAAAGAAAAGAACATATACATATTTCTGTCGTCGAACATAGAGAAGAAACCTGTTATAATCGACTGTTGATCTATCAACTTTTAATTTTCTTCTTTGATCCGGAGTTTCTTTCACGGGAAACATTAACGAGCACGCCGATGACGACCAGGTTTACCAGCTTATCGTCGGCGTTATCGGTACCGTAGCAGTGGCCCGCTTATTCTTCTTGGATCGTCCATCGCCATTGTTTCACTGGGCGTCGGCTGTCGAGCAATCTCGACCCACACGTTGGCATCGTTGACACGATAAAAAAACACATGTTACACTTCATACGTACAAACCTTTAACAAAATGCGTGAGTTTATATGTACATATATATAGGTATTATGTATGTAGAGAAAGCACATATACGCGTGAGCGGACGAAACGAAGCTCGCGGGTATATGTCGTGTCAAATTGTATATTATCTGTTTGCTAATAGAGATGAGAGTGAGCGAATGAGCGGACGAAAGAGAGCGTGAACGTTGAGCGCGTTTGTGGAGTGTGTGTTGGAGGAAGAAAGGGAGAAACGGGTACGATTGTGTGTGTGAAAGTAAGCAAACAAACAAACATGAAGTAAACAACTGTGATTCTCCTCGCATGAAGGGAGGGCGTGTTTCGTGCATATACCGTATAATTATCTTTTCTGGTGTTTCGATCGTGATAGAATGATCGAGTTAAAGTAGAGAACGTATGTTGGTACGATTGAAGAACGAGTAAAAGTGAACGTTGTCACGTGGCTATCATTCGATCCATCAATTTGCATTTCGACAATAATGCTAGTGATTCGGCTGTTGTTGCTTCAATTTTTTTTCTTTTTCATCAAAAATGTTATATTTCGTTATAGTTGAACGATCATTTCTTACAGTTTCGATCTTTTGCTTCGCAAAATTGATTATTCGTTCAATCGAACAATTTTGCTTCGTTCATAAAATAGATTGTCAAAATTTTGATAAAATAGTTACAGAATATCGCTCGGTCGTTGCAATAATTGAATGCAATTAGTCAAACATAATGCAATAGAAATTTGATGCGTGAATTGAAGAGTATATATTATAGAATTTCAGTTTTACTTAGCAATTATGTTGTTTCAAGGTAAAATCATTCGATTGTATACATATGTACGTATATGTATATGTAGACACACGATCATTTCGTCATAGATTCTCCGATGGCGCGTTCTATTCACGCGAAATGTCGGTGGAAGATATCAAGTGGAATGTGAAAATGAGCATCGTCTGATAATATTGCTTTTTAATTGTATATTATCGGTAAATTATTTGATTTTCGTGACATATCTACTTGTTCGAATAACTTGCGTGATAGCACGCGCAAAAATTGAATCGTGGTGTGCAAGAATTTTAGAGTGCCGTTCAAACAATGGTGAAGAAGTGTTGTGTGATAAGGAATTTAAAAAAAAAGAAAAAAAGAGAAGTGTGTTTGTGAATAACAGAGCGAAATGAGAAAAAAGAAAGCAAAGAATTTATCGCGTTCGGTGTCGAATCAGAAGACTCTGTATGTAGCAATTATATAAAAACCGTGTCTGTGATTATATTAAAAATAGGGAGACAATATGAGCAATCTCTGTGTGCGAACGACCTAATTAGAAGCGCGTGTACGCGTGTCTGTGTAGGATGGTGAATACACGCGCCTATATTATACCGATATGTAAAAGTATATATGTATAAATATGTTTATATCGTGAAGTATGCATGGCAATTTTAAACGAATTTTTTAGATTAATTGTTTTAGCGATCGACCTTTTGCGGATTGTGCATTACGTATGTATATGAATATTTTCTTTTTTTCTTTTTATAATCATTTGAATCTTTTGTTTCTTTTTTTATTTTCTTGGTTGCATGTTCTTTCATTAGCATGATCGAGCAACATTTTATAGCGAAAGAGGTTTCATCGTTCCGATCGCTTAGTCACATTCTTGATTTTTTTTTGTTTTATCTTACCAATATGTTCCATAGATTTGTTTCGGTAATTTTTTTATCACGATGCATCGATTAAAATCATTCGATTAAAATTGCTAAACATGCTAAGCTTGTAAAATTGCGACCGAGCGCGCAAACCGTACGAACAAAGGAGAAAAAAAATCTGAATTCGCTCTTTCATTTCGAAGATCAGAAATGCAAACCGATTCTCTCTTGAACGACAATTGAAAAAAAATCTGTCGAAAGTAAGAACTTTAGACGAAACAGGTGAAAGTGTGAGAGTTGAACGGCGACGTAGAAAATCTCTCGTACACCGTATATAGTATTTGAATAATACAATTTTAGATAACAGTTAGGGAGAAACGTTCCTTTTTTTCGTTTTAATTACACTTCGGTTGGAGCCATCGGGAAACGAAATTTGACGATCACGTAGAGCGCACTCATTCGATATATGCCGTTGGGTTTGCGTACATACATAGAACGTGTATCACACGCGACAAACGAATACACATACACACAAGCACACACACACATAAAATGTACTACAAATATACACGCGTAGCGATAGAACAAGCGGAAACTCAGCGAAACAGTTTGCGAGAATGAGAGCGAGAGAGGTGCAAAACACTATTTCTTGAGTGAATTGTAATTACTATATATACATATATATACGCATATGTTATATATACATACTGATATGTATACATACACATATATATATACATATTGTAACTATACATAGAGTCCTTCAGGAAGAATTTGTACAAACCCGCTGGAATAAGGCACCAGCAAGTCTGTGATTTTAGCTTGGTTAATTCAGTATTTTTTTAAATAAAACGAGACAAAATCAAGATAAACGAAAAAAAAAAAAATACAAGATTTGAACTGCGAGAGAAAGTTCTGCATGGGAAAAAGAAAAAAAAACTGTCGTTCACTGTGTGCGTATGCTGTGGCCTGCAGGTGGGATTTAGGCAGAGAGGGGTGAATGCGATGGACGCGTGCGAGAGAAAGAGGAGGGAAATGCAGAGAAGAGAAAATACTACAAAGTGCAAACGGAAAGATATTTATCGCGTGGACATTTAATGCCACGGTTGTACAAAAATCACCGCTTACTCGCTGCGTTGCAGATTAACAGTTTAGAATTTTAAATTTTTCTATGCAAATACGCGCGATTGTTGCAAACAATTGCGTTCTCAATTTGACTAAAATTGTAAATACGATACTACTGTATATGTGATATATTTTGATCGCGAGTCTACAGAAGTGGCGCGTGAAACGAAAAGCGAGAATATATATTCTTTTTTTTTTTTTTACTTCTAACGTAAGAAATTCCAAATAGTTATGTACATATTATAATACCTGATATTTAGGTTTTAATATTCTGTCTGGAAGTTTTAAAATTGGTTTCGTTACAAGTTCGTGTTAAGCATTAATACGGATTGTATTTGTAAAATATGTAACACCAAATTTATAGTGTACCATTGTATATTTCGACACCGTTGCAGTCTCGCTTCGCGTAAACGCGCGCACTTCGGCGATCATTTCGAAATCGATCTGTACAAATAATTACATGCGTCTTCCGTTCGCATTTTCTTTTTTACGTAATATATTTCCTCCGCTTTCTCGGTTGACATATGACGACGAGCAAGAGAGAGTGCGAGAAAGATGGTATAGTCGAAATCACAAATCCAAGATGTATATGAAGCACGAAATTAGAGTATATGCCGTGTGTCTTTCTTTTCTGTGGAGTTAACTCTTTTTGTTGGGACACCAGGAAGGAGAATGCACGATAGATGTAGAGAGGGTATAGTTTAAAGGGAAGAAAAAGAAAAATGAAAAATCGGAGCGGATTAGTCGAAGCATTTTTCGCGAGCGTGAGAACGAGAGAAAGACAGCGTGGAAGGAAGAGAGCGAGAGGGTGAGGGTGAGAGCATAATGAGGGATAAAAACGGGAGTGGACAGTAAGAGAGCGTGAGGCCCGGCAGAGGTGCTCAACTCGGGTGAAGTGGGCCGTGGGTCTCATTGTGGTAATATAATTGTGATGCCGAATTTATTGTACTGATTAGGAAAAATTCATAGTGATTTTAATATGCATTCAAACTAGAGATGAAATCGAAGAAAAAGACACCGACCCAAGGTCATCGAGATCCGAATTCGGCGGCCCTGTTGGCCACTGCACAAGAATAAACATTCGTTTACATATATACATACACAAACACGTACAGACGGACAAGACACACACACACACACACACACATATGATACACACAGGAGACAAGCCAGACAGATCACAATAGACACCATGCAACGTTACATTACGTGCGAAATAATTGTAAGCGGAATGATCTATTCGAAGACATCTGTATAAAAGAAATTCGCTTTGTCGATGTATACACAGTCGTAAAAAAATAACACATGGGAAACTGAACTGCACGTATACATACACATGTACACGATTACACTTTGACGAGATACATGGAACAGACACGAGGAACACGTTACGTACACTCTCGAATCTGTAGATTGTAGGTTTACTATTAATTATTATGAATTATAATTATTATATCTATTATTATATCAATGTATAATTATATTTAGTTTTTAGGTTACTATGTCTATCATTTCCCGCTTGTACATATGCCGTGAGCTCGAAAAAATTAAATCTTTATCAAAAGAAATCTATAATTTTTTCGACTGTTTTTGTACAGAGATAATAAAAACAAAGGCCTCGTGCTTATGAAATTTCATGAATACAAAATGCCGCTGTCTAGTGTTTTGATTTTTGTCCGAAGTCCCAGTTACTATTTCCTATGTACAAATCGATAAACTTTTAATATTTGATCGTTCAATTTTTAGTACACAGCATCGATATTTTAATATTACGTGTATTTTCCGTACTCGTTTTAAATAATTCGTGTTAATCAAGTATACGGCGATATACGCTACAAGGAATTAAATAAAATAGTGAAATCATGATTTATTGCAAGTTTTATTTTTATTATAAGTAGCAACGTGCAATAAGATAGTTAATTTCAAATATTTTTATTTTTATTAGTTTTATTTTTTTTTTTTTTTATTCGCATATTCACCATATGCAAATAATTTTTTAACATTACTTTTTAAGTTGTATGTCAAATTTCATTTATCAAGTACTTATTATTTTTTAGACATTTTTCTCATAAATTGATATTAACAAGATACAATGAAAACCACTTTCACATCGAATTTTTCACTCCGAAGATCTTTACGTAATCTAGATTTCAAAAAAAAGTGTTGATGCAAGTTTTTGTACCAAATTACCATATGGCATTATTGCTTTTATCACACTGTTTGGATTATACGCAACAGGGTTGGGAATTCAGAATAATATTAAAAAGTGCATTTTTATCTGTGATGTTTAAATTTATTTTATTATTACTCTTGTATTTCTAATTCAAGATATTTGTTAACGATAAAACAGTTTCACCTTAAATATTGTTAATTCTTATATTTTTTAATATTTTTACACTTTCTTTAATCTATACACAATTTTAAAATGATTTAGGTATTTCACTTCTTAATTAGATTTAAATAGGTTAGTTTTTTCCTTTCAAAATACAATAATAATAAAGTTAACGAGTTTGCTGATTAAAATACACAAAACACAAACAGTTCGAGATTGCTTCTTAAAAAAAAATTAATTTTCGTCGAACATTTAATAACGGAATAACATACAATAGGTAGAAACTAAAAATTATATACAATTTATAAATAACATACAATTTGTAGATAACAATTTATAAAATTAAAAACTCTTGCGTACTTTATGCTTTCGGTAAACGAGTAAGGTCACATGAAACATTTGTCGTTCAATTAAACGAATACAAAATAGAAACGAAAGTCCCTTTCAACAATGTCATCGCGAATGATTTTTGTTCGACTATACAAAACATATTTTTTGTATGACTTAGCGTAGTCGAAGGTATCAAAGAAATTTTATTTAAAATATCATCTTGTATTTGTATTTATACAATGCGGATTTCATTGAAAACCTTAACTTTCATATGTTACAGAACGTATTAAAAATAAAAAGTAATGGAATAAATATTGAAAGAATTTATTTCTTTTACTTTCCCTGCAAAAATCTTTCTTAACCCCGTTGTCCTCACTTACACTAATCATTCGTATCTCATTAATTTTAAAATATTTTAGACTTACAAGATATATATTACAAAACTTAAATACATTAAATCTGGTAAAAGAACGTTTAAAACCATTTATATAAAAATAAATTTCATTTCGGGTCATATAGATTTGAAGAGGACAGCGGGGTTAAATACATCCATAATGCAAAAATTATGTTTCTCCATGCATC